>PPHD01010564.1:0-19537 GCA_002909625.1 Bambusicola thoracicus
AACTCCTCTGGGTCCTCTTTATGAGAATGTTGAGTGTAGGTCTGCTAAAAAGAGCCCACGTTTAGAATTCTTGCTTAAGATTTAGATTTGCAGATTATTTTTAAGCAACCATAATGAGCAATAATGCGAAAGTGAAGATGAGTTTCTGTAAACTGTTTTAAGGCAACAACAAATGTTCTGTGTGCTAAGGTAATGATGGCACATCCAGCTGGCACTATTGTCAAAATATTGTTGGAAAGCAGCAAGTGATTTTCATACTTGGAACAGCACACTGAACCATACATAAGAAGTTTCCCAATTGTCATAGTATTCTTCTAAAATCTTGCCGAGTGCTCTAATGCATCTTGAAAGATGTGAGAAATAGGAATGCAAGGATACTTTGATAGCAGTCAATAATAAAAATTTTGATGATAAAACACTTGACTTTTGTTGATGACTCGGTTCACACAATGTATCTGGGGTTTAACAGTGCAGTTCCACATTTAAATTGTGTTTGATGACAAGACGTAAAAACAAATTTCCAAATGTTCGTTTTAGTTATCCCACTCCCTTCCTTGTCTTAGATGTACCTATTTTTTCTGCATTACATGGGAAATGTTATATTTTGACCAGGCTGAGCCCAAACGGCTTTCTGAGCAATCTAAGATTGGAGATCTTATGTTTATAGGAGGTAATGTGCAAAGCTCATCTCTTTGTATCCCTAACCAGTAGCTAATGTTAATAAGGGCATTTAGGCACACTTATTTCTTGGGCTGGAAGAAGCAGTCTTAAGAAATTTCAGATGCTTTTGAAGTAAGAAGACAATGTTTGGTGTCTGGAAACAATGTAGGTAGTCCTGTCCCATAGCTGAGAGAGCCACTGCAGTTGGTTGACTCAAATCGCACTGTTGCACAATTACAGACCATGCAGAAAGATTCCTTTAAATAAAACAAGCAGAAAGAGGGCTTTTATTCCTGATTTTTGTCTGAGTACATCTAGAATTTCCTTTGGTAACTTCCCTTTAAAATACACGCAGAAGTTTTGCAGTGCTTTTCTTTTTGGTGATATGTTCTCTACTTTCCGTATAGGTTCTATATAGATAGAAGATACAAGTTTTTACATGGAGAAATAGATAAGGGTTTCTATGAAGAGAAATTAAACTTTGAGTCGTATGTTATGCACATCTGCAGTGCGTTTTTCACTTTCTTTTGGTCTCTTTCTACAGCCCCTTTCAGACAAGAACGGGTGTAGAAATGAACATTCTCTTACAAAAGAATCCAGAAAGTAGCAATTCATAAATCCTGTTGAGGCACTGACAGTAATCTGTAATATGAGATGCTTAAGTGCTAATAAGACAGATTAATACTTTGAAATTGGAAAGTATTTTTCCAATATTAATAAACTAAATTGGAAGGTTATTTTTCTGCAGTCCAATTTGTTCCTGCAGTTCTTAGCTTTGCTATGCAAAGAAGTTATTAAAAAGAATCAGTATCTGTAGAGGTGAAAAAGTACAGTTTGGACTTTCACGCATCTCAGTAGATCTTGTTTAGGAAAAAAGTATTGGTGTATTATGGCCAAATACACTTTTGTACATCTGTGGGTATGGTTTTCAAATGTAACCTTGTCTACGTTTCTTCCAGTTCACTCTTCCTTTCCCTGCCTGCCTTCCATCCTTCCTCTTCCCAGTGTAAAAAGCAGGACTAGATGCTGTCAGTCTGTCATTACCAGAGTATTTGCACCACGGAATCATAGAATGGCCTGGGTTGAAAAGGACCACAATGGTCATCAAGTTTCAACCCCCCTGCTATGTGCAGGGTTGCCAACCACCAGACCAGGCTGCCCAGAGCCACATCCACCATGACCTGTCTTGCAGAGAATAAACTATTAACTGTGACTTTCTTCTTTCTTTCGTATCTTGGAGGTGGTCTTCCTAAATCCCTTTCTTCTGTGTACCACCTCCTCCTCAGCCCTTTGGAAATGGAAAGGTAAACTCTTTAGTGCTCTGTGGCAGTACAGCTGCTCTGGTAATGGCAAATTGATAACGTTGTGTTGCTTGACTGAATCCTGCTGGAGCCAGGTGATCATGCTATTTAGCTACAGTTAATTTCAGGAGTTTTCTTGTAGGTGAATATTGAAATCCATACGTAAGATCGCTCTCATCTTCAGTATTCATTTTAATATTTGAATTGTATTAAGCCTAAAAAATAATCAGTCTTAAACTTTATACGTGCCTGGCAAATTATAGTGCTTTTGCAAGTATTTAAAGTTAATTCCTTTAGGAATTACCACTGTAAGGAAAACCTATGCATAATGAAGCTGTAAGAGTCTGTTTTGTGATCCTCACTGAAATGTGATGTCTCTTTTTTGCTAGTGAGTAAATGTACATTTTAGCCTTAAGTGAAATAACGCCATTTCTTGAGACTGTGTTATTTAATGTGGCCATATTTCAGCTAGCTCTGACAGGAGAACAGAAGACTTTAAAAATAAAATTTGATTCAATATATAATGCAGATTCCGATCTCTTTTGTGGGTTTTTGTAAAGTGTCTGTTTGGTAAACTATCTTTTTGCAGGGTCAGCTTCCCCTTTCTGTATACTGGTTTTACATGCAATTTGAGGGCTCTGATAAACTCCTGGCCTATTCAAATAAGTAAATAAGTAGATGGGAGCTTACGTCTCTGGCTAGGCAGTCTAGCTAAGCACGCTGTCAACTAACTTCTACAAATCTAGAATGAAACTTCCTTTCAGGAGTGCAGTTTGGAATGATGTGCGTGGTTCAGCGTCAGATGGAAGCAAACTCTTAGACATTTAACTGTGTGTGTGTGTGTGTGTGTGTGTTCAAAGATCTGTTCTTGCTTAACTTTTGCAGCATTTTGTAGTTTCTTCAAGCAGCTGCTCTGTGCGTTAGCACAGTGTTTCCTGGGGCTCGATCAAAAAAGTTCAGACAGTGATTCTATCTTGCAAAAGATTGCAGTTTTGTTGGAGCCAGTTGAAACAGTATTTAAAAGAAAAAAAAAAGCAGTATCAATGTTACTGTATCTTGTCAGAGGATACATTGAGGTAAACGTAAGTGTTAGAGATGACATAGTTATAGATGTTACAAATGTTTTTAATCCTAAGAATGAAAGTAGGATGTTCGCATTTGCTCTGTAATACCATCCTGTGGTAAGTAAGTGTCAAGCTATGCTTCTTTTAAAGTGTTACTCTTTAAGCATTGCTTAGTCTTGGAAAACCCAACACAAATTGCCTGGAATGAAAATGCTCCTCCTCTCTTTACAGGATACGTTGATTGTGTGGTCTGAAGCTGAAAACTATGACTTGGCACTTAGCTTTCAAGAAAAAGCAGGATGTGATGAAATATGGGAAAAAATATGTCAGGTAAGTTTGGTAAATGAAAGACTCAGATACCGAAATCATTTTGTGTTCAGAATTGGTGGTCTCTTCTAAGAGGTGAATGTGCACAGAGTAGATAGAAAATGAAATCAAAACTGCCCTCTTTTCCACCTTCCCCATATTTTGGATGTTTGAGTCTGAAAACTTTCTCTTTCCTCCCAAAATCCGATGTGAATGTAAACTGTGACTTTTTTAGAGCTTTTTCAGATCACTTTACTCAACATAACTTTATAAATCTCTTACCTCCCAAAGAGGTTTAGCACCAGACTGAGTGCTCAGCAAGTTTCCTAACAACCTCAAAATTAACTTTCTGCTGCTTGACTAGAAGTTTCCCTGTAAACTTTTCTTGTAGAGAGAAGAATGCCCAAGTTCTTAGTTGATTTTGTAACGTATTTCTCATGAATTTGACTAGAATTTATATACTTCTTTTTCTCCATTTTTCATTCTTCTGTCTCTCTTATCCTTCTAGTTCATGTGAGGGCAATATTGAGCTTCTCAAGAGAAACTCATGTAAATGTGACGCTGCTTCTGTTGACTGTCAGGTTGTGAAAATGATTTTGTAGTCAATGTAGGAGACAGCTCTTTAGCTCTGTGTTATCACCTCAGAGCTATAATTCTTATGGCTTAAAGAATCAGGCAGTTCATGTGTAGCATGCAGATATTTTAACACGTGCTGGTTAACTTACTGCGTTTTACCACTAGAAGTTGCTGACTGTATATATATATCACTGAAACAGTGTTGTTATGGGACAGCGTGCTCAGTTATTAACTATTGACCAATACCCAAAAGAATTTAGTCAGTATATTCACTGATAGTGGTTCAGTTTGTCATTTGGTGGTTTTGTTTTCATTTTGTTGTTGTTGTTAATTCCAAGCCTTGCAACTTTTCTTAATTGCTATGCTACAGTAGGTAGAATTTCTCTATTTTTTTCCTAATAATTCCTTCCGTGTTCCCTCTTTGTGCTGTTCAACAACTACATAATTCTCTCCACCTGAAGCTTATTTTCACTGATTTCACAAATAAAGCAAAAGAAATCAGGCTTCTTAACTGCTTGTGGCTAGATTCTCTTTTTAACTCCTGAGCCTTTTCAATGCTTTACCACCTCTGTAAATAAGTATAGAAGCATTTTCAAGAACGTCAGCAGTTAAAGCACCAAAAGTTGGGGGCAGAAACAAAATGGGGGAGAGGGGAAATTGTGTTCTTGGGAAACACCCAGATAAGAAGCCCAGCTTCCTCAGCCTCTAAATAAAGAGCTAGTATTTTTGTAAGAATCCAGTTTCTTTACAATAGCATGGCCTCAAAACAGGATGTATTTTTGTCTTGTGTGCTTTCAAGATCTTACGTTTCCTCAGTTGTTACAGCTTTTTCTAAAGGGAAAACTTTGATACCGCTTACACTGTAAGTGGTTGATGATGAAGAGGCAGAAGAACTAAGTGGCCTTCAACAGCACTCTGGGTTTTAACCTATGTATGGGCCTGCTGTTAGCCGTGAATATTATTTCTCCCAGATTTTGTTTTGCTGATTTGTGAGTTTAAAAAGAACTGCGCCTTCTGCCCTTTTATGTATCTCTGCATTTCTGGATTTGACACACAGACACTACAGTTAAGATACAGTTAAAGCCGAAGCACTGTGATGCCCAAGCACGTCTTAGTTTTTTTACTGACTTGTACTTTTCATGGTTTTGTGATTGTGTCTTTAGAGATCTCTCTTGCAGACCCCTTGCTTTCTTCTTCTGAGAGCTTCACATTTTTACTGCTCATTTGTAAATGTTGGTTTGGGGTTTTGTTTTTTTTAAGAGCTTTGTACATTTTACTTTGAATTCTTTGCCTCTATTTGAGTGTTTAGGGAGTGCATGATAACAGATTTTGATGTGAGGCTTGCTCTCTTGTCCTGAAAATGTTAACAAGACTGGCCACCCTACTCTGAGCATGCAGAAGCTATGAGAAGCATTAAGAGCAGATAAACAACCTTAGTTGAACATTAACAGCTACCGCTGCAATAATGTTATACTGGTCTGCATTTGAAAACTTATCTACAGAGAATAATGAATAGAAGTAAACAGCCGAGCACAGTCATCTATTGAAATGTTGTGGTCCCTGCTAGTCATTATGAATTTCCTTTTGAATCTGAAATGCTCCTGATTTTGTAAAGCGTTCTGTCTGAAGAAATCTTTTCATAATGTCTTACCTTCCAAACCAGCTATACTCAACGCGACACGTGCATGTACACTTCTATTTTGAGTACGCAAATGAAAAGCACGTGACCTTTGAAACGGTGTTTGTAATGGTAGTAAACATAAAACTTCATTTTTCGAAACCGTGTTGTTTTGTAGGTGCAAGGCAAAGACCCCTCAGTCGATATTACTCAGGACCTTGTCGATGAGTCTGAGGAAGAACGTTTTGATGATATGTCATCACCGGGTCTTGAATTGCCATCTTGTGAGTTAAGTCGACTAGAAGAGATTGCAGAACTTGTGGCGTCTTCACTGCCTTCGCCGTTACGCCGTGAAAAACTCGCGCTAGCACTGGAAAATGAGGGCTATATTAAGAAGCTCTTAGAAATTTTTCACGTGTGCGAAGACTTGGAGAACATTGAAGGACTACACCACTTATATGAAATTATCAAGGGAATCTTCCTTTTGAACAGAACTGCACTTTTTGAAGTCATGTTTTCCGAGGAATGTATAATGGACGTAATTGGATGCCTAGAATACGATCCGTCTTTATCACAGTCACGGAAACACAGGGAATTTCTGACTAAAACAGCAAAATTTAAAGAGGTGATTCCTATATCTGATCCAGAGTTGAAGCAAAAAATACATCAGACATACAGAGTACAGTATATTCAAGATATGGTCCTACCCACTCCCTCAGTTTTTGAGGAAAACATGCTATCAACACTTCATTCTTTCATCTTTTTTAATAAAGTGGAAATAGTTGGTATGTTACAGGTAAGTGTAAGAATTTCGCTGTCTCTTTATTTGACCTCGGACAGAGAAAGTTGCTTAATATTTCCTGGAAAGGCTGAGTTGCTTCAGAGAAACCTTCAGTTATTTTGAAAGTCATTTTGAAATGATATGTAAAGATAAGACGTGGAATTTGAGTACCGAGCTGTTAGGTGTATGTTTTTAACATGCAGATTTTGGACTGTGTTCTTTTTAACCAATTTAAATGGAGCAAACATACGTAGAATTCTCAGCAGACTTGGTTAGAATGAGTAGTTCTGTTTGCATTTTGAAGGGTTGTCTTTGTGATTTTGTCTTGTATTTTGGGACTTTCTAGGCACTACAGTTAAGGATGATTTTACCATGCCAAAAACAAGATGAAATTTCACCTGAACTTCATAAATGCAATCTCATGCCAGCATATAACTGTTTCTAACTTTGAAATTAAAGAATTCAGTTGTTTGGAAAGCATAGGTTTGGAGCCTTGAACTGCCATAAGTGCTTGAATGTTTTCTTAGCTTGTCTTCTAAGTCCCTAAATAAGACCACATGAAATGACCAGTTTTCCATGACATGTTATTGCAAGTATGAAGAGATTATGTATAACCAATGCTTTATTTTTCTTACCTACACATCTGAAGTATTCTGCACCAACCCATGAAATTCCTCAGCTGTGAATGGGTGACAAATATTTATACTGGGAGCTTCCTACAGTTTTAAAAAACTCTGTGTAAATTGTTGCAGCTCATGTATTTTGTTTGTACAAATTAATTGTCACTATCATATTTCTCCTAACTTTTAAAGAGCAAGAATTCTTTGTAGGGGCTTTCTGATCTGGAGCAATGGACAAAATGCTAGATGCTGCCGATTAAGTGAATCATTTTAATCTTCAGTTGAATCTCAGTGTGCACACTGTTTTATTTCCTGAAAAATACAAGAGAAAAAGAGTGAAAAACAGATTTGAAAGCTCGTGTTGCAAATCAGTGTCAAAACGAATCCCCCTGCTTTTCCACCCACCACTCTTAGTTATCAGAATGCCGATCTTATCGAACCCACTTGCCTGAGCCCGAATCTTATCGTGTCCACCCATGGAGTATTTGGTAAGCAGCCAGATACACGGAGCATGCACCCAGGCCTGGCAGCTGAGGCACATGCCTTGCTGAAGGACTGTCACTTGGTGGAGTAGACAGCTAGAACACCTAGGGCATCTTGAATATTACGAGGCTTCTTCTTATCTGTATGTGCGTCCTTGATGAACAAAAACACAACATTCACCTGTCCAAAGTGCTCAGAAAGCCTCTGTCATCTTGTGGTGGCTGGTTTGTGACAACATCCAAACCTGATATTGAGAGTGCTGAAAAAGATTCAGTTGTTTCCACCTGAGTATCCAGTGTGACCAGTGTCTGTAATACCTTTACCTCCTTGCAAGAATTGCTAAAAGCAAAGTCCTGAGGATGATCCTTGAGGAGGAGAGTAATTATTCTGGGTGACTTCTTGTTCAGTGGCTGCTACTTTGGAATGTTGAAAAGGAAACAGGGAGCTAGAAAGGGGACCTGATGCTGTAAAATCAGAAAGGGCATGCTTGCTGGGAAAAACTGAGGATAACTTGACATAGCTGATTTGCTTGTTGTTTTTTTCTCTTAAAATCTGTCTTAGTTTGAAACATGGAGGGTAAGCCTGGGTTGAAATACAAAGATTTAGTGTGGTTGCAAAACTTGTGAGTTGCAGTTTATAGATGAAGTAGTGGTTCCAGTCTGATTTTGATTTGTTGTGTGACTGCAAATTTCTGAACCTTCTGTTTTACTGTTATCTGAGAATGAAGTATATGCCCTTTGCAGTAGAGAGGAAGAATTAGCATTGCACAACTTTAAAAGTAAGATAAATATTTCAAGTTGTTCAGGTGCTTTCTACAGCTTGTAGGAGCCTGAGTGGTACCACACAAGGCATGAAATATACCCATGGTGTAGTGTATTTCCTGGTCCTTCTGTAATACACCTCTGAAAACATTGAGAGGGAACTCTGCAGTATATAAATAAGAATTTGTTTGACAGAAATGTTGCTGATAATTCTTGTTGTTGAGGGAATTAGAAGAGGATATCACAAATTATAAGAACATTATGTTTCTAAGAGATTAAAAGGCTTGATTGGTTTTTTACATTCTCGTTGTGTAGCTGTAAGCCATGGTTTGAATCTGTTACCTGGCATTTGTTTATCCATTTGTTTATAGAGCAGCAGGTTGAGTTACACTTTTCTCTTTCTCCCCTTTCTCCATCCCCCACACTCAGTCCCTGTATAAAAATGTATTTTGGTCCTTCTCATTTCTTTATAAATAGCAAATAGATAAATACTACTCTGAGATAAGAATTAAAGGACCGTTTTTATTCATTTAGCTTCTGTAACTAATTTTTAAGGTATTTCTTCTTTTAGTGTATGGTTTAATGCGTACTTCTGTAGCTGATTATATCACAGTAGTTTGATGAGGGCCTTAATTCATGAAAGATGTAAAATTTTCTTTGTCTACACTCTGGCTGCTGGAGTTCCTGGCGTTCGCAGTTGTACATCTTGGGACATCCTAGTGCTCACTGACCATATGTATGTACATAAAAACACGCTTATTTTGTAACGTGATTATTTGAAACGTTGCTGGAATGGCACCATGATGGTTTATTGGGAGACACAGATGAGTCTCAAGTCCTTAGATGATGTGTCATACAAGGTTGGTGTGCTTTTGCTGTTAACTTTAAATTGGCTGTTTGGGACTGAGACTGTGGCTAAGGAGATGTCTTCAGTAAGTTTTATGTCTCAGATTAGAAGTAAACTCTTCTCCATGAGCAATTGATAGCCTGTGCCATGCTGCCACAGCTGCGTATGAGACAGGATTGCTTTGTGTTCTGCTGATTTCTCTGAAGGGAGAAAGAAAACTATTACTTCCACCATGAAAAGATAAGCTCTGAAAGAGCCTCCTTTGCATCAGACTGCATGTAACTCAAGTATACTCAGGCATACCTCGGTTACAGAAAGGTGACAAGAAATGTGAAGTAGGTGGTGCAGGTTATGCCCTGTGCTTTCTGACGGGCCAGTTGGCTTTACTCAAAATTTGTCAGTGTTCTGCTTAAGGCATTTGGTGCCCAAATAGGACTCCATTTAACGTCAGCTTTTCAACTCTAATTCATTAATTCCATGAAGACACCTGCTTGCTTCCTTTTGCTTTCTGTGGTAAATAACTTTTGCACATCCTATGGTAAAACTTAGGAGCAGAGAATTGGTCACCTTTGGCACTTAGGTTTATGAACTGTATTCCTCCTTCTTCATTAAAGTTAGTTTTGCTATAATCTTTATAAAAACACTTACCCTGGTGGGCTTTTTGTAGAAATAGAGGTTAGTTTGTGTTGTAATCATCTTAATATCCATCATTTCAAGTAACTTTGTCAAGATGTCAATTGTTGGTCATGATGATAAACCCACGATACCAGCATTTCCAGTCTTCAGAATTAGCTGCTGTAGAGACCTACACAGTTACAGGTTTTATGATACAGAAGATATGAAAGAGGTATATAACGTTTCTTTCCAATTTCAGCCCCTCCTAATAAGCTCTCAGTGAGTGGGGTCCAGCCTGTTCTAGTCTTGATGCCATAGCCACCAAGGAACTGTGCTGAAACATGGAGCTCACCAAGTGTTGAGAGTGGGGGTGGGACAGGTAAGTGGTGTTTCTTACTTTATATGACGCTCTTTTGCAATGTAAAAAATACATACATACCAATGTTCATACTGGAGGTCACCAGTTCGTTTCCCTTTGTATGACTAACTAGTTCTTAAAACAACAACAACAAAAACTTGCAAAACTGCGCCATAGAGTGAGCAAACACTATTTCCTTCCATTCTCTCCCCCCCTTTCTCAATGGCGTGTGATCCCATGGTGTTTTTGATTTCTGGAATGCAGACTGTTGCTAGGTGCACTTTGTGGCTGTTCACACTCTGCGGTCTTTGATTTTTAGGAGACTGGGGAGTGGAAAGGGAAGATTTGGTATCTGTTACAATAATTCATGTGCCTAGAACAGCAATCGTGTGACATTACTGGTAAATCAGCTTCTGTAATTGCAGAAATGACATTACTGATAGTCCCACACCCTTTTTATTAACTAAAGGATTGAAGACATTTAGGTATGTCTCTATGTTTTATTAGATGTCTACGATAATAAGCTGGCATATAATAATAGTCGTTTTACAGGGAGTTGCTTACTCTCTGCAGAGCCCCGGGGATGTAAATGTGAGTTGTCTGTAGGTGTTCTGGAGGAAGAGTGGTGTCAGTGCGTGTCGGCAGTTCTGCCCGAATGTGAGGATGGGAACATCTCCTGCAGGTCAGCTGTTTTGCAGCAGTTAACTGCAGCTTCTCAGGAATAGCTCTGGAGATATACTTCACAGCGCAATTTTTCTTGCAGTAAAGTGTAAAAGAATGCCACCTACCGTGGGAAATGACTTAAGGGAAGAAGTTTGCCTTTGGTGCATGCAAATGATTTCTGAGTTTAACTTCATTGAAGAAAAATGATTGTTGATCTGTGCAGAAACTCCAGAGGTGGTTGGGTGGCTCCTGCTGCTATTTCAGCACGTTGTCTCGAGCAGAAATAGCTCATTGATAGCGGGCGAAGGCATGTGTGGGAAGACAGCGTGAGATAAAGGAGATAGGAACATTTTAAACTGTGAAGTCTTCTGGTGTGGTTGCAGGGAGGGAGTCTACATTGCAAACTATAATTTTCGGTTTGCTGGTTGTATTTTATGAAACTTAAGCTTTCTGGGCTGAAATACTAAAAATGGATACGAAGGTGGGAAATGGGATGGAAATCGTAGTCTTTTTTCAGCTTAGGTTTTGCTGAGTTTCTTGGATCTTTGTATTATTTTATGTTTCGAGAAAGGATTGGTTTTCATCATTTATGTGTAATCTCAGGCATGAAGTGTCTGAGAACTGAAAATTAACTATGCTTCATACTATAATTTATCATTAATGCTTTTTTAAGTGACCTTTGGGAAGATAAGGATTTCTTTGGAAGTTTATTCACAAATACCCATAGTGCTTTTTTTGAGCATGTGTGATCTTCCTTCATCTCGAGGTTTTCTTCTTTTTAAAACTCAGGAATGACTGATGGGGTGTATGACCTGGCTTAATTTAGCTTTGTGAAGCATATGAAATCCTGGGAGCATCTGCCCAGATCCTGCAGAAGCATCAGTGAATATTCTTTGTGTTTGGCATATGGATAGTTTAAGTATTGCATATGTAATAATTTATGTGCATAGGGAAAAATACAGCTAGATTGTATAAGTACCATGCAAGCTATCTTTTGCAGCTTTAGTCTTTCTTGGAAAACACGGTTGACTTCCACAGCTTCTCATATATATCCTAATAGATTTGATATTTGTCTGCTAAGAGGCCAGATACTGCAAAGAGTAATGCATTTACTCTGTGTTTACTTCACAGATATATTTTTGAAGGATTTTTCCAAGTTGGAAAAAAAGGAAAACCAGAAAACATACATGCCTGTGTGATTCTAGCAGTCGGTGTTGGCTCTTTGTGGCTTCTAAAATATGAACTGTGCTTTCATATTGTGCTTTTCCTTAGGCTGTGTTGGGTCACTCAGAAGTGTAACTTTAGATCCATTACTCTCCTCAGTAACGTCGCAGCTCAAGAATCATATGTTGTGAATGTTCCTCGCGTTCACATGTCCTCTATAAATGTGAGGGATTTTTTTCCCATCAGTAAGGACATGCCTACCATTCATTAAGCATCTGCAATGGGGCTGCATCTAAATGCAGTTCAGGGCTAGGACGTTACCATGAAGTTATTAATGGGTTGTTTTTGTTTTCTCCGCTTACTGCATATGGGCCACGTAAGGACTTTATTGGGCGGGACGTCTCGAATCACTCGGTTCCATCTTCATTCCAGTGAATGTAATGAGATCAGAGTTGCGCTCAGTCCCTCGGAGTTCAGATAATGGTGTTCATTTAAAAATACAATGTATTTAATGGAATTTTTGAGGGAGGTAGATAACAGTATGGAAAATGTTCAGCTACTATGTTTAAAATAGAGTTGTAAAAGCCAGTGTTACAGTATATTTGTGGAGATTTGAAAAAGGATGAACTTCTGCAAATTGTTCCCAAAGCACTGTGTCAGCAGTGAAGGCTTCCTCAATTCCCAGTGTTCAGAAGTGCCCCGGGCAAGTCGCAGCCGCTTGCGCGGCTGGGCGTGGGGTGTGAGGGATGCCCCCCCCGCTGCAGGCAGCCATGGTATGAGGTGGGAGGTGAGACTCAGAGCTGTGCTGGGGCTTCAGCCTGGTTCCACCTGCCAGGTTCCGCCTGCTGGGATTGAGGAACGTATCCCGGGTCTCTTCCTCCTTTCACATTCTGTCTCAAAACAAATCATTTGATACTTAGGATAACACTCCTTACATTTTTTTTTCTGTAGAAGCACGCTCATCATGGCTCTGATGTATCTAAATGCCAAATTCCCCCCTCCCAGTGATCATTCTAAGATATTGTTGTGGTATTAACTTGAACGTACTTCCAGATCTTATGGAGGAGGTGCAAGTTTTCTTTCACAGTAAGAATGGAAATGGGGATTCCAGTGTCCAGCTGGGGATAAGCAGGAGTCTTGTCAATACTTTTGATAGATGAGATTGGTTTTGCATCACCTCAAAATAGCAGTGTTTTTAAATGTACTGCCAATCATGGAGAACTTGCATGTTCCTCGAAAGAAATGGTTGTATGCCCTGTTCTTTGTTACTTTTTGATTTGTGTAAATAAATAATGCCTCTACTGTAAGTAAATTATGTTAGCCGTAATGTCTCATTAGCTAAATGTTAGAGTAGAATATTTCTGAATCCATGTGACGACTGGACAGCAGGTAGACCAGCATCCTTCTATTCTTTCGTAACAGCTTTAATTGTTTCTTGGAATCGGTCATTCTGAACGTGTATGACTGCTGAAATCTAGAAGTCAGACTTCAGATTTCCCATGCTTGGTCTTCCTGAGGGAATTTCAAGAAATGTCAAGTGAGGCCTGCCTTTCTCATCTCTTTTTCGTTGGGTTTTGAAGCAGTCATAGCAATGGCACCTGAAATTATGTCCTGAAATCATTATTTTTTTATTGTCACTGTACTGTTGGGTTACATTAGAAGAAAAGCACAGCATCAAAGCAAGATAAAACACATGGCATTTCCTAAATACAGCTTTTGCCAGAGTGTGATGAAATGCCCTGTAGGGTAGTAGCTCATGCCAGCCTATTTTGGATTTATATGTGGTACCGCGTGGGGAGCCTGGGTTGATTTGTGAAGGCACTACAGCTGCACTAGCATGGCATGCCCTTGGAAATGAAGTACTTCCATGATTCTGAATGTTATTTATGTAAGCACAAGCAAGGCAGCTTGGGTTTCTAGGGCTGTGGCTTGGGGATGAACAAAACAGCGTGTGGCATTACTGACTTCATAAGAAACAGCTTAGCATTCTGGCTTTATAAAAAATCTCTTTGGTTCTCATGCAAAGATATCTGTTGCAAGCAAATGCTCTCTGTTACTGTATAAGATTAAGGAAAGGAGAGGGGAAGGCTAATTTCTGTTTTATTAATCTTCTAGTTATTAAGATTGTAAAGCTGATGGGGAGCAAAGTGCTACTGTTTCTTCCAGTTGATACAAGTTTTTAACATGCTGGCTGATGTTAAATTAAATGCATGAAAATTGACTGAATTGACTGGATTTTGATTGCTGCCAACCAGAATGCCCAATTAATGGTGTGTGTAATAGGAGCAGTTATTTTGATTTGGTTTACAGTATTTAGCCTTTTCGTAACAGTGGGGAGATAGAATCTCACCTCATTCCTGATGTTAAGAACCTTCATCACATCTTCGGTTTAGTTCTGCTGCAGGCATCTCTAACATTCCAAAGTGAGATGTGTGTAAGGCTGAATACTGTGCATATCAAATACATAAACATTTGAAGCAAGGGAGTTGTGTGGTCTGGGGGGAAGGATGTTGGACAAGGGAGAAGGTAGAGAATCACAGACAAAATGATGATGTCGGTAGAAGACAAAAAGAAGACAGCTGAAAGGTAATAGAAGGCATACCGTAACTGAGAGTAAAACTGACGGTAGCGGTTGTGAAAACAGAAAGACACATGATATTAATTGGTTTGGAAAATGAATTGGAAAACTCTTGCTGGTATGATTAAGTACAGTATACAACTGTGTGTTCTCTTTTAACTGCAGGAGGAATGGTTTAGAAGAAATTTGTATTACACTCGGATGCCTTTTGATATTGTCAAATAAACAAATGGTATTGTTTTGCATTTGTAGGAAGATGAAAAATTTCTGACAGACTTGTTTGCACAACTAACAGATGAAGCCACAGATGAGGAGAAAAGACAGGAATTGGTAAGAAATCCCTAAAATGCACATGAAATGGACAGCTCCTGCCAAGTGTTAAACGCACCTGTTTTGTTGAATGACTGACTGGTGCGGTGCTGTTGTGTTCCAGGTAAACTTTCTGAAAGAGTTTTGTGCGTTCTCTCAAACACTGCAACCCCAAAACAGAGATGCGTTTTTCAAAACCTTATCAAACATGGGCATACTGCCGGCACTAGAAGTCATACTGGTAAGTCAGCTCCGTTTTCTTTGTGGTAACAACTTCTTCTATCTCCAGAGTTGTTGTTGTTTTTTAGATAAGTATGACAAGCTCCAGTCGCGTGGTTTTCTGAAGCATTTGCTTTGTTTATCTTATCTCAGCTTGAAATTCAGCACCTTGTACTTATTTTTTAAGACTTTGAAACCAGTTACAATATGGCATTGGTAGGTGCCCTGAGCATTCTTACATTTTTGGTTTTTTTTTCCATTCACATTCTTATCTTCATGTGCTCCTTGGTGTATAAATAAGAAAGTAGGGAAGTAGGCCAAAGGACAATGAAACCATAACATGTATTTTACCCAATAGCTTTCAAATATACAAGAAGAAGTTTAGAGTCAATTCAGTTTTAGAATACAGTTTTAATAGTAGTTAGGTATGACTTCTTGTGAATAATAGCTAAAAGCTATATGGTTTCTGATTTTCATTCTTTTGAAACCTTTATTTTAAGGAAAAAATGATTATATCTGATCTTCCAGGGTATGGATGATGCACAAGTACGAAGTGCAGCCACAGATATATTCTCATATTTAGTTGAATACAACCCATCCATGGTACGAGAGTTTGTCATGCAGGAAGCTCAGCAGAATGATGATGTAAGTAGACGGTCACCGTAAACGCGTGTTTCTGTTTTTTATTGAGGTTGACATTTCCTGGCGATCCTTGGTAACTGGTTCAAACAGAAATGTTTCGGGACATTTTTGTACAGAGGTTTGTTTGTGTTTCCTGGAGATCCTTGGTGACTGATTAATACAGAATGCTAGCGCACAACTAGTGGTAAAAATGGTAGTTCAAAGTGGTTTTCAGTGGAGAAAAGTGTCATTCTGCTATTTCTACAGAGGAGGTAGTGAATGTTTTCTTAAATCTGCCCAAAGCAGGGCAGAGGACAGGATGCTACTCGTGCTGTTCCTTCAGTACTGGAAGAAAAGATGGGGTAGCTGGGACCTTAACTGCTGAAAGTGCAGCCAGGATGCCAGAAGTATGGGTGCTGGTTCCAGCCACTTGCATTGGATGACTGTCCTCTTCTGTGAGGGACAGCAGTGACTGAACAACTTTAGCATAGGGTTTGATAAATATAAATGTTATTTTCTGTTCTTACATGTTGTTCTGGTTTTCTGCACATAGGGATTATTTTGAAGCGAAAATTACTTTGTCAAGTTTCATAGCACAGCAAAATTTAGAGTTGTATGTTTGTGGAAATAGAACACTAGTATGTATAAAGATTTAAACTTGTGAACTGTGAAAACACTTCCAAAAATCAGTTGAGTTTTCAGACTGTTAATCATCTGTCCTACTTTGTTATTTCTGGAGCTTCCCTTCAGAGTGAATTCTGAAGGTTCTTAACTTCACAACCATTTTTAGTTGCTGTGAAAGATTCTTTGCTGCTTGCCTTCTTACCGTGGAACAACCGCCCAAAACGTGTCACTGGAATACAAAGTTAACTTTTTTCTCCTATGGTTTTTCTTTGGTGGGGAGCAGCATTAGAACTGTTTTTTAGATTAGTTTTTGTTTCTTTCTTTTTCCTGTTAGGATATACTACTCATCAACCTCATAATAGAGCACATGATTTGTGACACAGATCCAGAACTTGGAGGGGCAGTGCTACTAATGGGTTTGCTTCGTACCTTAGTTGATCCAGAAAATATGCTTGCCACTGCCAATGTAAGTAAATACCTTCAGATAAAATTACAGTTGGATGTTTGGTGGTATGTTACATACATAATTTTTTATTTTATTTTAATCCTGTAGAAAACAGAAAAGACAGAGTTCTTGGGTTTCTTCTACAAACACTGTATGCATGTTCTGACAGCCCCCTTATTGGCCAATACTACAGAGGACAAGCCTAGCAAAGGTAACGCTGTGCTGGATGTTGGGTACATCAACGGCTGTTGAATTTAGACAGATGCTTGATGTTTAGAACAGAGTAAATGTCAGAGGATGTATTTTGTCTTAGAAGAGTACCTGAGACTATGATATATAATTCAAAGTATAATATTTGCACATTAACTAGTCATTTGAATGATTTATAAGTATAAAATTCAGCAGGGAATCCTGTTTAATAAGTGAACAGCATTTGCTTAAGCTTCAGCAAAGTATTTAAACATTTGTATTATTTTGAGTAACTCATGAGACTGTTCCGTGACAAAGACTTGAAAAGGTATCAATGTTTTTTTCAAGTCAGAGATTAGCAGAAAGGGTCCAAAAGTGCTGCAGAGAACATATGTGCCACAATACTTCGCAGAAAGTAAGGATGTTGGTTGTACATCAGAGTAAGACAATCATGAGAGTAATAAAATGACTGTCCTGCTGGCTGCTAGCAGCAGTACTGCTTATTAATATTAAAACACATCCAAAATGAATGTGAAAGGATGTACATAAACTAAAAGGACGTGTTCTCTAAACTTCTTAATTAACTGTATAAATTTCCAAGGAATTAGTTTAATTGATGTGTTGGATCTCAGCTCGCCTCCAGGTGGTTTTGAAGTGAAATTTTTTGCTACTTAAAATGCCTGTGTTCTACAGCGTTCAATAATCCAGCGGTATTCCTAAAAAGTAGTACTGCCTTTTAAAACTGATTGAATCTAGCGTGTTTAATTTGTTGTTTCTGTCTGCTTAAAAACAGAATGTGAGTTTCCTTTTTTAATACACTGTTGTGACTGTGTCCTAGAAGTGTTAAAAGAGGCTCTTTCTCTTTCATGCTACTTTTAAGAGGGCTTCCTGCCAGAGCTGTACAAATAGAAAATATCCAGTCCATTACAGGCTAGTTCAGTTTCTATTCTAAAGGCTAAATATACCTTCCATCGTATTCCCTAAGGCATTTGTGGGAAAATACAGGAACTTGTAGATGTTTACCACACTGTGTTGGATATTTGAAGGTAACATCCTACTTAATTGGTTTTGTTTGGTTTTGTTATAGATGATTTTCAGACAGCCCAACTCTTGGCATTAATACTGGAATTGCTAACTTTCTGCGTAGAACATCATACTTACCACATAAAGAACTACATCATCAACAAAGATATCCTGCGAAGGGTACTTGTTCTCATGGCCTCAAAGCATGCGTTCTTGGCATTGTGTAAGTTCAAACGCTGAAGAATAAACTAGTATTTTGTGACTGTGAATTGTTGTGTATCTTCATTCTTCTGGAAGAAAACTTTTCACAGATGAGACAGTTTCTCACTGAACATAAAAATTCTGCTGTTTTCCTCTGTGTTTTACAGATTTTCAGATATCAAAATTAGTAAATAATTTTGTATTTATAGAGGTCTTTCCTAAAAAGCACAAGGATTTTGCTCAATCTTAATGTAGAGATGAACTGAAATCATTATCAAATATCCAAGTATCCTAAGAAAGCTGTTGAGTTTTGATGGATTTTGAGTAGAAATAATCAGAGATAGTTAGAGATACAGTTACATGGCTGCTTTAAACAGTATGTTCAGTACTGCTCTTCGCATGCTAGTAGATTCCTGACTGTGTTCAGCACAGTAATAGCAAAATTGTGTGACATAATTATGGAAGTAGGAAAGAGATTTTCCAAGATTCAATTGTGCACATAGTTGACGTTAGGTTTGGGCTTTTTTTTTTTTTTTTTTTTTTTTTTTTGAGTACCATACATTGAGAAGTACCTTTTCAATGTGTAATAGAATCACCTGAGCCCTTCACATCAAAATTTGAGGAGTAGCCCCAGATTTTGATTTGAAGCCTTTCGGTAATTTTGTTTCAGCTACGCCTGGTTGCTAATCAGAATGTGTACTGCCTTATAGCAGGATGATATTTTCACTGACAAGTTCAGGTACTTGTCTGTGCTTTAGAATTTCAGAAAGAGGTTTACAATGAATGTCAATTAAGTCTGTGCTTTATTGTGTGTATGACAATGTCTTTCACCAATTTTAGAATTAGATAGCTTCTGTCTTAATTGAACAGGACTTACTTAAATGCAGTCAAACTTATATCTGAATAATAGTGAAGAGAAGCAGATTTTCCAGGTTTTCTATTTTCACTGAGAAAATATTTTACCTTTACCGTAAGACATTCCAAAAGTCAAAACCGTACCTCTATGTTAGTAGTGATGTGGTTAAACTGTAATGTATTATTTCTTCAGTGAACAGAGGTGGTTTGTCCTGCAGAATCACGACGGAGGATTTCTTTATGATAAAATAAGACATTCAGCAGTATGGTCAAGACTGTTGTGAAGCAGAGAGTATCTGAATATTTTTCCTGGTCCTCATTAATATAGTGCTGTTATAAATGCTGACATTGCATATTTCCCTGTTACTGAGTAATTTCTAGATTTTTTTCTTCTTTTAAATGTATTAATGTTTAAAACATAGCTTTTAATAACATTTCTGTTTCAGGTGCCCTTCGTTTCAAGAGAAAAATAATTGGACTAAAGGATGAATTCTACAACCGCTACATAATGAAAAGTTTTTTGTTTGAACCTGTGGTCAAAGCATTTCTGAATAATGGTTCCCGTTATAATTTGATGAACTCTGCCATAATAGAGATGTTTGAGTTTATCAGAGTGGTGAGTGCTGTTACATGCTGAAGATAATTACTGTTTGCTT
>PPHD01010565.1:0-19537 GCA_002909625.1 Bambusicola thoracicus
CTGCTTATTTTCCACGCAGAAGAGGTAGTAAAGTGTGATCAAAACATCAGAGAATTCCTCTTTTATCTTGTGTTCCAAAAATCATTTTTAAGGAGAAAATTAACTCTCTATGAGGAATTAGAGTTTTAAGATTTCCCCACTGCTATTTATTCAGACAACAATAATAAACTTCGTTATTCGGTCATAACTGGATGGAGAAAGTATAGATGTATGGTTGAATATTTGTTTCATAATTATTTTGGTTAAAAATTCTATAATTACACACTTCACGTAGTAAGCACTTGGAATGAAACATAGGAAAAAAAAGATGTCATTTTTGCAGTGTTTCAATTATGCATTAGAACAAAATATAATCCCTCTAATAAGTAAAATAACTTTATAGCCAAAATAGTGATGTAATACTCCAGTGTAGAAACCTTGCTGTATGATTTTCTAGCCCTATAAACATATTGTTCATACTATTCTGGTTGAAATAACATGTATGAAATACATGTATACGCAAAGTAGATACAATACAGAGATTCAGCTTTGTTTTTCAAGCACACTATTTGAAAGGCATTCATCTCGTGATAAAATGAAGTCCACTTCACGTAATAGTTTTCTTCTGGTTGAGGAGTGAGGTCCAGGTCAGAAAATGTACATGCGCTGCTACCTGAGTCCTCATCTGCCAGCTAGAAAACTCCTAGGGCTGTGACCACAGCTCAACCTCCTTTCAGGATAAGACTTACACAATAATGCATAGTGTGCAGACAGTACAAAAAAATTAGGGTTTCCTGTTTTTTTTTTTTTTTTTTTTTTTGACTGTAGATCCTTCAGAGAGAAAATCAAACCTGTCCCACCAGGTGATTTTACTGAGGTCTGCTGATCACATTAGATTTCTGGTGAGGAGACACGCTTTTGCTGTGGAAAAGATGAAAACTGAAGCATAAGTTCTGATGCAATAAGAGACTGATAATGTGAACTAAGCTGTAGAGAGTTATGGATCTGAACCTATGTTTCTTCACAGTTTTACGCAGTGTTCCCAGGGTAACTAATGTCTGCATGGATCGAACTGGTTTGCCCTAGGACAGGAAAATATGCTTTTATTTAACCATTTTGCTCATTTATGGTGAAAAGGAACAAACAAATCCACAACATGCAGGCAACTTGTTGCTTCCTTGATCTTTCTTATCCCTTCCAACTTGACACTAACTGTTTGCAAAGCCCAATTTCCCCATGTGACCCTGCCATAAAGGCTGCCTATCCACTCCCTTGGCTACTTTTCTCAGGATTACTGGAGATCCCCCTATCATTTCATTGTCATCAGGGCTTGAGAAACAAAAAAACCCTTTGGCATGAAGCTGTGCTGGGTTCCTGCCATCAGCTAAGCTGCAACAGCTTGGCTTAACCTCCCTCCTTACACAGCTGGGCCCCAGGCTAGCTTTGGCCAAGGCAAGTCTTTCATGTTCTTTAAAGAAAAGACGATAAATATTGCAGCATCCATGATGCTATAGAAATAGGGATGTGTTGAGATTGCCATTTGGTGAGCTGAGATTGTCATTTCTAGGGACAAGGACACAAAACATCATTCTTCTTTGTGCACATTCTGCAGCTGCAGATCCACTTCTCTTTGGATCTTAACCGAAGAAAACTCTGGGGAAGAGAGGTGATATTTGGTTTTCATTGTTTTATTTTTTTCTCCTAGAAGAGAGGAATTCTACCTACAGACTCTTCTGCTTTTATCAGACAACTTCGTGACTAAAAGGACTAGGGAAGTTTTAAAAGGATAATAGAAAAACCTTGGCTATCTATGAGTACCTGGGCAGTACTCAAGACAAATGGAAAGATTTCCAATGGTATGAGGGGATTCTGGATCAAATATTATGTAATTGGCATAAGAGCTTCCCTCTTGGCATAGGTAGGACCTGTGGCTGTTCTGCTATGCTGGGTTATCTATTAGACTGGTTGATGGTAAAGTGGTGAAAAAACAGCCTTTCCTTCTCTAATTGTTTTGTTCCAACTGAAACACAAGATTTGTCAGAGAATGAGGAATTTTCAGGTACTATATTTTTATTCCAACCTGACAATTTTGTTGTCTTCTTGTTTCTTCTTCCATTTTTTTTGTTTTGTTTTTTAATTTTACTATTTTGGATTTTGCTTTGGGTTTTTGTTTGTCTGCTTGCTTTGTTTTTGTCCTTTTATTCATACCTTGTCTACTTTCTACATTCAACTTGCCAATTGACTAAAATACAAAACAAATTTCTTATTGCTGCCACAAATCCTTATTTACTTTCTGGGCTTAGTGATGTAAGTGCCCTGCAGTGTCTTGTCTGTGAACACAAATTGACTGGAGGGTTATGAAAGACTGTTTTATTCCCTTTTTTGTTGCTATAAGACAGAGATCTAAATGCCTTGTTTCTTGCTCCTGACTGACACAAGAAATGCAATATATTTAATACACAAATTTAATGGAAAAAGATTGTCCTGTTACAGAGTAAGAAGCTGAGCTTTTTCTTGCTTGCTATTTGTACCAACATGTTCTATTTTAAAAAGATTTATTGTAGAGGCTGCATTATGTATACGCAGTAGACTGCAACAGATGTGCATCTACAGAGTATATTTCAGCCAATTTTTATTATTAATATTAAAAGAAGCCTATATATTAAAATGAGGAAAGAGACAGAAATGACATCTATTGTGTATTACTAACACACTGCAGACAACAAGCACTGACAGGCATTGTGTCTCCATTTATTGCTTATCAATTGAAGCTACCTCGTAACATCCCAATAAACTGTTACAACCAAATTTTGTACATGGAGTAGTGCTTCCAGCAGTAGGAGAATTATTATCAGTGGTGTCTGTTGCATGTGAGCAGGATGATCTAGAGGGCCAAATCCAGATGGGCATCTATTGTACAGTGTACAGACTGGCCTTTATGTTGCTAACCTGTTAACTCAGGGCCCAGGGTTGTTTGTTTTTTGTTTTCTGATGTAGCGTTAACTGGTATATGTAGTGTTAAATAAATAGTTGTTAATCTATGCGAAACTAAATTTTGTATCCGGAATATGAGAAGTTGAAGTGGTGCCGTTGGCTGCTAATAAAAGGTGGCTGGTTTCATTTTGTTTGTTGTTGTTTGTTCTTTTTTTCCACATGAATTCTAAAAAAGATTCTACATATGAAATTCAGTCTGTTCTCTTCAGTGGAGACACTGACCATGTAATATATTTTAATTCTTTACATTCTGTAAAGAAATTACATTAGAAAATATTTTAACTTCTACTTCTTTAGAAAATATTTTTAGGAATACACATTTTTCTATAAAATAGATCTGGTGTACTTGTACCACTGGAGCTTCCACTTCATATAAACATTCAAAAGCTTTACTAGCCATGACACGAACATGTGCAAATGAAATTACAAACTACAGCTTCTAATCATTAATTAATTTAAAGTTATGGTGTTGGCCTTAACATTCAACATTTGAAATTCAATCTGTCAGTTCCAAGATAAACCAATCAACAAAGAAACAAAAAATAGATAACTTTTGACAAATTAAATCTAGAGCTAAGATTTCAAGTATTGGATATTCCCAGAGTTCCTAATGGTTTATAAGGAGGAATAATTCATACAGCAATCATAAATAATGTAAATAATGAATGCATTTGAGATTTTCTTGGTTGACATACAAACATTTAATGATCACAAGTGGTAGTGATGTGAAAAATGTATTGTGCTCATAACTATATATAATTCAGATGCCCTACAAATCATTTCTTGCCCTCCCCCCTCACTGCTGGTTTCTTCAGTGCTGCTTTCTGCACAGGTCTAAAGCCATTGTTGGATTTGTGCCCTTGAGAGCAACCGGACTAGCAAGTAAAATTCTAGTAGTTGATAATCCAACCTTTAAGATGCATAATCATAGCAAAATTGTCATCTTAAGTATGTAGAAAAGAATCTGGGAGATATTTCTCTGTTAGAAAATGATAAAGACAGTAATTCTGTACCTGTATAAGTCAGACCTCTACATAAAGCTCCTGAGAGCTAATATTTCTGTTTATTCATAAAACTTCACTCCAACTTCATGCTTGTACACACTGTTCCCAAATTAATTAAATCAAAGTTATAGAAGGCAGGTAAAATTATGCAGGTTAGATCCACAGATTTACTCTCAGGTTAATGTACAGTGATGTTCAGTTAACCGGCTCTCCAGTTCAATTTTCAGCTAAGGTGGGAAAAAAGAGGAGCCCAGGAAATGGATCCTCTGGGTGCTGCTAGTTCTGATGGAAGAAGCTGACAAGTCACATCGCTAAGAGGCCACCAAAGGAGGAGCTGAAGGCCTGGGATTCCCATGGAGGGAAGGGCTGCAGACATCAGCAGGATTTTTTTTTTTTTTTTTTTTTTCAGCCAGAGAGGGGCTGCAGACAACTGACAAAGGCAGTCTTTGCTTCTGAGGATACATGGGCAGACAAAGGATATGGATGGGAGCTGGTTCTGCAGTCTGCTTTTTCAGGGCAAATTAGTCATAACCCACATCCCTAATTTATTGGGGAATAGGTTCAGCTGGCGTTCCTTGCAGCGGGCACATATGATGAAGAGAGCATTGTTACCATCCAAACAGTGTCAGCCTCTGCATTCTGCAAGCAGCCCAGCCCAGCCACCCTGCTCCTGTGACATGGGGCCGTGGGTGGAGGTGCCTGAGGTCTCCCTCCACCACACAGGTGAGCCCTTTGGATCCTTGCCCCAGCTCCTGGACACAAAGCACCTTGCTGAGCAACAGCTGTCAGTGGAAATAGTTCCTTTCATTTTCCCCCGAGTGACAAATAAGCCTGTCTTCTCCAGCATCACGTGGTGAGACAGTAGTAAGCGTGCTTCAGAAGGCACAACCATACAACCATTCATGATTTTCTGGTTTTTGTCACATTAATTTTTTGGGGGAGGAGGGAAGTAGGACAGAGAAGAGGCTTTGAATCCAGACAGACATGTGTGCTTTAAATTATGTTTTGTGAATTGAAGCAAGGCAGATGCTTCCAACAAGCACACATTTTGCTACTGTTTGCAAAGCAGACACACACTGGCACATGGTTGTAGGACATGAATTATACTTCTGTGCTTCTGATTTGTAACCACACCTGTATACCCTTAGAAATGCTAATAGAAAAAATATGAATTTAGGCACAAAGGAGAATCTAATAAGAGGAACATTTGAATGGGTAAGGAAATATCTATTCTCCCCCCCCACCCCCAGTCATTAGGGCTGGAGGAACATGCTTATAGTAATTAGGTAAGATTGATTTAGAGGCCGAACACCACCCACAATTTGTGTAGTCTGGGGTCAGGCAGGCAGCTGCAGAAACCGCTCAGCTAATTATGAGAATTCACTGTTCGTTAATAGAATCTCTCTCCACAAACAGCAGCTGTGTGTTTGCTCACGCAGATTATTAATTCTGGCCTTGCCTCAGCTGCAAGTTTCTGCTGCGTCGAAAGGAATCCTCTGATAGAAGTGTCAGTTATCACCCAAGCAATGCCAGGAGAGAAAGGAAAAGCAGAAAGAGAGGAGAATATCTTCTAATCACAGGTGAATAAAGATTTTTTGCAGATACCTTTCTTTTCTGTCTCTTACTCCCTAACAATTAAATGCCAATTTTGGAACTCATTAATCTGTAGGCAACCTAGCGAGATCTAATTTATACCTGTCAGGAGCAATGGGCAGCAGCTAATAGGAAAATAATTGCAATATAAGGCTGCTTTCCCACTTGATATGCTTACTTTTAATGACAAACCTTTGATATGGCATCATCGGAATGTAATAAAAGATCATCGTCTACACTAGATCTGCAGCTATGTTCATTCTTGCAGTGATGTGTAAAAAAATAAATGCTCGGTTATTTTTTTCTCTGAAAATGAGCAGAAGTACTGTAACAAGTGTGGCATACGATTATTTGTGGGTATAAACTACAACTCCTTATAAAATGAGAAAATAGGACCAGCTTTATGTGCAGCATACCGTAAGTTAGATGTAAAAGGTGCACACACTGAGTTGCTGTAAAATTAAGTTTTAAGTAAATCTTGGCTCCAAGTAAGTGCTAAAACTCATACTTGTGTTAATAAGGACAGCAATGCTTTCCTAGGTTCTTAAATATGATATAGAATATTGGTAGCGTTGTGTGTGTGTGATAGCTTAATTTCCTCTCTGAATTGTATCGTTGTAGGAGGAGCTGTCTGGTATTCAGGTAGAGTTCTGTTCTGCAAAACTCAGAAATGTTCTCAGGAATGTTGATATGTCTGTGAACAGAAGGCTCCTGGTGTGAAAGATACAACATCCATATTGTGCATTTGGATGGAGATATGTGGAAGGCATGCGAAATATACCTGTGTACACAACTCAAGGGGGGCAAGAGCCCCATCCTTACATTGTATTGCCTTGTGAAAAGGGTATGTCATGTTAGACTGCTTAACTAGGCCAAGATATAAATGCTTTCTTTGTAGTGTTACAGTGCTAACCTTCACCATGACTGAGCACTGGTGTGGGGAAAAGCATCTGATGCAATGATTTAGTTAGAGTTGCATTGTTGTAATAGCATGCTAGCTGTAGGTAGCATAGTAGCATGCTGATGACCATTGGAAAATCAAAGTATGGAGCTAAGTGGTATGCAGTAGAGATCTAGTTAATCCCCAGGGTCTCTATATTTACCCAGTATTAAAGCAAATCTGTCCCAAATGCAAGCTTGGTCCAATGTCTTCAGCTTCTTTAAATGGTGGTGCTCAGGTGAGTGTAGTGTGGGTCAGTGGGCTGTGATAAGGTGATATAAAGCCCTCTAATAAGTGCTTTTGAAAGCAAAAGAAGCTTTTCCCCATGAAAAAAATGTATAAATACTTTGTTGTTTTTTTTTTTTTCACCGAAACAAGCGCTTTAATATTCGACTGACAGTTTTTTGAGAATTCCTGGAAATTTCTGCAGAAGTAAACAAAAACTTGTTTTGATATCTTTTTTTTTTTTTTTTTTTTTTTCTCATGAGGGAAGACATCATTTTGTGGCTGAAATTGGTAATTTTTCAAATACAAATGCAGCCTAAATTGGCAGTTGAATTATTCCAACTTCCACTCAAATCCCTAATGTAACTATTCCATCATAAGTCTTGCGGCTACGTGCAGGCAATTGCACAAGAAAACACAAAATCTTTACAGACGTCTTGAGCATCCATATAAATTTGGTCCTTGTTAGCAAAGGCCTATTAACACAGAAGGTTATGATAACTTTTTTGACTAGAAATGACCTTGCCCTATTACTCAACTCGTATCAATTTGCACCATTCTTTCTCGCCAGTGGTAATCAAGGCTTTCTAAAGAAAAAAGTACTGATACTCTAATAATAGCAATGAGACATCAATCCTATGAAAGACAAACTGTAATTAATTTTCTGTAGCACTTACGCACAACAGCATGATGACTGTTGGTAAGTATTCAGAGATCAGTAATGACCACTCTGAACTTGTGAAAGTAATTGGTATGAGTGAAGGAATAACTGCAATAGCTTTGAAAGCTTTTCTATTACTGAATGTTTGTCATTCATATTACACTACAGAAGTTTCCATAAGAGAATTGCCAGAGTTTGAAATGACTAAGTTAGGTTTTAACTGTCAATTTAAAGTATATCAGAACACCTACCCCCTGAAATAAACCGTGGCTTTGGGGTAACATACTCGATTAGTTCTGTTATGGCAGGAGAAGAATATTGCAGCCAAAAGGAAAGTGGGGGTTGAATAAATAGAAGAAAGTTTTCTGATTTTTCTTTACATTGAGATAAATTATAAACTTGGGTGTTTTTTGTGTGTGTTTGTTTGTTTGTTTTTTTAATGAATTTCAAGCAATTTTTTCTAAGACAGCATTAAAAGGAAGCTGTATAAAACCATTCTATATGCTTAAAGGACTGAGAATATTGCCTAATTTAGTGACATCCTTTGGTGTGCTCCTACAGATGTAAGTATAAAATAAAAAATCTCCTTAAGGCCAATCAACTGTTACAGAATACCCACTCCAAAGTTAAAATGCTGAGATAAAACATTGAGATTACGTCTTCCCAGGCCTAACACAGTAACAGAAAGTCAAAATTGTTGGTCTGAGATTGCCTTCCTGTGAGGCTGTTTTAATTTCCGACATCAAAAATCAAGCTGCTGATCCTGTTTTTAGCCTCATGAGCAATGTCAATATCTTATACCCTAACCTTCCATTTTCTCATTTTTGTTCTGCGTCTCTAGTTTTGTTCCTTGAATTTAATTCATCCTTTGATTAGGAATCAGTTAAAAAGAAGACCATGCTGATTTTGGTTAACTAACACTCACAAAAAAACTTCCCAGAAGACCTCCATAGGCTTAGTTAATAAAATAAAATAAAATTTAAAAAAAAAGTCTATATATTAAAGGTCACAAAATCATTCAAAGGATTTTTGTTCAGTTTATTTATTTATTTTTAAACATCTGTGCTCACAAATTGCTGCTGTATATAAAAGCAACTAAGTTGTCCCTTGTTAGTGTGTGATTTTATATGTTAGAAAGTCAGATTTTTCTGACAGAGACTAGGGTATTAATCTATCAAAATCAGAATTCCAGTCCAAGACCAGCTTGGCATGGGAACTGTCCTGTTAAAAAAACAAATACATATTTTGCCTGTATCTACAGTCAGTTCTGCTGGTCTCTGACACACTGGTCCAGTTGCATGGGACATCCTTGCACTACACCACTAGCTGAACAAGCCAGAACCTCAGACACACGTGAACTTGTTAGAGACTAGCCAAAAGGCTGAATGAGTTGGATTCACTGCAGACCTTTTTCATATGTTGCTATTTCTTTTTCAGACTTCCTTTTCTTCTTTCAATGGCAAGCTTTTGGTTTCATGCAACAAACTCCTCCACTCCAGCATTAGGTGGCCTGGGAGGTAAGATCTATCCTCTCCCAGTCTGCCCTTCACTGAACACCCGCAGTGTTGTGTTGTTTTGTTTTGCCAGGAGATGTTTGCAGGCACAAGACCACAGCATGCCGTTAATATTTGAGCTGCTGAATTGGTCCCTGACACAAGAGCAGTCAGGTCTTGTCTTCATGGAGGCTAATATCAGTGCCAAAGAGTGGTCTCCAGCATGTTTACTTTGCTAATATCAATGTATACTTTGTGGAAAAAGTCTCTTTGAAGTCATCTAAAATCTCTAACTTCCAGGGCTCTAATCTGCAGTGGTCTGTGCTGTAGTCTACCTATCCTCCCCTCTGTAACCATTCTTTCTCCTTGAATATAGAATCATAGAATAATTTATGCAGAAAAAGAACTTCAAGATCATTAAGTCCAACCATCAACCTGACCAACAGTCTCATCACTAAGCTGTGACCCTTACTGTTCCACACCTCCAGGGGTAGGGACTCTACCACTTTGCTGGGCAGCCTGTTCCAATGCTTGATCACCCTCTCAGTGAAGAAAATCTTCCTTACGTCCAATCTAAACCCTCCATCATGCAACTTGAGATGATTTCCTCACATCTTACCACTTTTCACCATAGTAAAGATACCAGCTCTTTCTTTACTTCAACCTCCTTATTAGCAGTTGTAGAGTGCAGTAAGATCCTCCCATGCTAATGTTCTTCCATATTACAGTCTATCTTGCTAGTGAATTAAATAATGGCTTTTTTTTTCTCTTACTCATGATCAAACTGCTCCAACTGTAGCACTTTTATCAATTTTTAAAAGGCTTCCAAGTAAAGGCTTTACAGATACATTGGGTGGAGTGGTAGAAGCCTTGAACTGGAGAGGGTGAGAGAGCAGGTAGCCAACAGTACCTCTTTCAACCCACGTTTCTGTGACTTAGAATTAAAAAGTTTAATTACTTATTTTTCTACAGCCTTAAAATGTTCCAACAGCATATCACTGGAGTTTATCATCAATGCTTTCATTTAGATGGTTAGGGATTTGAAATAGCTGCCATTACTTGGTTTGCTGTTTTCATACCAACTTCTAAATACTGAAATATCTGTTTGTGCAGTAGTTACTATATATTACTAATGCATAGCTTAAAATATGTGTGAGCTGTTTTTCCCCAATGGGAACTAATGTAAACAAGACCAAGGACATGTCACACTTCAAAAAGGTAAAAAATATATAGATACTGATAAATTATGGTGTTCTGTTCTTTCCATTATACCAATATTTTTTTATTAATTCTCAAAATTAAAAATATCTTCAAAGCCTAAGCCTTTCCATCATTAACATGTTATGCAATTTCAACATAATTAGTTCGTGTTGGAACAGAACTGTTATATAGAAACAACATTTACCACTTCACCATGTACTCCTTCTCTAATTCCACTGCAGTACTGTAGAAACTTTGTCCAAGTTACACCTTCTCTTAGTTTCATTTACACTTACAAGTATTTTTACTTAGTGTGGGTTTTCTAATACCAACATTTGTTGTTTGTGCATCAGGTTGCCAAGATCTTTATACAATGTGAATAATTTCAAGATTATAATGATATCCCCTGAAATAAATTATTTAATATATTTCTTGAAAGAAGAACTAAAGGAACTCTTCTGGGTAATTGGAGTGCAGGAAGCCACAGCACCAGTTGTATATTCATTTTTCTCCTATGTATGCAATTATCCACTCAGCCTGTATCCATTAATATTATTTTTCTTCCTAAGCTGGAAGTATATAAAGCCATTAGAAAATAATCCAAAGAATTCTATTTGCTGAATAAATTTTAATTTGCATGGCACCAGGAATTTTTTATTAATGGGAAATAAATTATTGCAATCTTATGGAAGGCGACAAGTTAATAGCTTTGTGAAAAGTAATGGAGAGAAAATGATCTTGAAAAGGTCAGGTCTCCTGTCACAATGTCTTTATGCACAATTAAAACAAGTCAAGAAAGTGGCTATATAATCAGGACCATGAATATGCATTATATCCTAATGAGAGTGTGAAGATGGAGATGGGTTAGTGCTAAAGTCATGGTGAGGTGGTGACATAAAAATGGTAATTTGTGATGTAGTATTTAACTACGTGCTTCTGTTTCCTTGGGGAGAATTAACTCGTTGCTACCAGGCTATTCAAACTGAAATAGTTCAGTTTTACAGTATTCTAAGTGAGAAGACCTGGAGCACATATACACGTAGAATGCGATTTACCCTGATATAAAGACTCACCCTACAGAGTTGATTATAAATCATAAAATACTTCTCTGATATTGCTGTAACAACTCCAGAACGTTTGGTATCATTGCATTTTTAATAATAGAAGTTGAAAGTTTGCATCCATAACAGATTGAATATATCATGGCCCAACTTTTTTATAAGTATTTTATTTCCAGAGTGCTTCTCTGCCAAAGGCTCTCCCCACACCTCAGTGGGAGCCATCGTAGATCTTCTTGCCACTAGTGGCATCCATGCCCTTCTGTGTACATGCTTTATGCTGCTTCCCAACAGTCTCCCATAAAAAGAGGGGACTTTGCAAAAGATAGGAGAATCACACCTTTTTTTTGTAAGGAAATCCCAGTTCCTCTTGGGAAACTTGTTTTGAAATATGCCTGGCTAGAAATAAGCATCTACATGCAGAAATTAACTTACCTTCTTAAGCACTGAATTTCCTTCTGGTAATGGCTGTTTCAATGGTCCTGGTGCTGCTAATGGGTGCTATTCAGTCATGGTGATTATTCTACATTTTAATTGAAAATCAGTATGAACATTCTGATTCAGTGGTCATTTAATAAAAGATAATGGTCACTGAACAATGATTCTGATTAGTTAATGGCAACTTAAAGGTTTATAACACCTCTCATGGCACTGCTTATTTGGGTATGCTATTAGAAGTTACTCCCTAAGAGCACGGTTTGTGCTCAAAAATAGGAGTAACTAGGGGGGAAGCAGATGCAGCTGGCATCCTACAATGCAGTGTTTGGGTGGCGGAGCTGCATTCAGCCCTGGCTGATTAGATTTCCATAGTTGGGCATTCAGCTGGTAGCTCTTCCCATACATTGACTCACTTAGTCTATACTTTTCTTGTTCTCTGCTTGCTTCTTTGCCCATCATGCTGTAGGTTTCTTAACCATATAATCTTTGCGTATTTTACATGAGAATAGAATTGCATACTTTTGTGCTGAAATGCCTGTCAGAATTCTTTTTATAATTTTGCTGTTATGAAATTAATCTCGGAAGTTTACAGGGGGAACAGAAAATAGGGCAAGTATCCAATTTACACTTTCATGTCCTGTCTGGTCACCATAGGTCAGTGAATCAAGGAGCTGGACCTGTCACTGTCAGCCTCTTTAGCCTACTGCAGGCTTCACCATCCCTCTCTTTTTCAGTCTCTGTGGTGTGACCCACGTGTTTTTCTCCCACCACAAGTATGAAAGACTGTTTTTCCTGGGACTAGACTAGCGTTTGTGAGTATTTAGAAAGCTGAGGTAGCAAGTACAGGGTTGTAAACAGAGTACACATAACCCTGATGCAGTTTGTCAGTACTGGGCTTCAGCAGAAGTTTCAGAATCCATGAAGAACTATATTTTGTTTTGATACTTTCTCATAACTGTGTGGCTGTTCATAGGGACTGCAGTCGCAGGCCTTGTCATCAGGTCTGGTTGAGGAAGAAGCGAACTGAGGAAACTGGCAACTGGCAAAACTGAAGTGTAACACTGGTAAAACCTGGGGAGTGAATGGTGCTTAGCTAACTGGTACCTCCATTCATGGCTGAAGATCAGCTGCATTTCTTTTTTCTCTTTTTCTGCATTTGGTTTACGTGCTGTTGAAATATTTGGATGGTATTTCCAGGCACCTTTGTGCTACCTTGGGGAAATAAGCCTCACCATTGCAGATGGGGTGAAATCATCTGCATTACTCACACGCATTGCTGGTTTGGAAATTAATTGTGGTGACTCAGGAAAAAAAAATCATGAACTTTTAAATGGATGGCTCGAGAAAAGTCCTCGGCTTGAGTACAGTTATGGTACTCCAACCCCCCCCACCCCCTCCAAAAAGAAAAACAAAGCTGTATGTACTAAAATAGACCATTTTTTTCTTTGCATTTCAATGACTTTCCCTCAGATTAGATATCATTTGATAGAGGGGACCCAGAGGAGTCTCAAGGATAGCACAGAGACTTTTGTACATGCTGGGACTGTTTGTTGTTCCTGCTGTCAGACATGGAAGCAATAGTAATGTGCACAGAACCTGTGCTGAAGAACTGCCATCATGCACCAGGGTCGTGAGCACACCTAGTGCTGCAAAAGTGCTCAGTTCTGAACAGACATGCACATAAGGGGATATGGGCTAGCCACAGAAAATGAGTGGATTACAAAGGACACACAAAATGCTTTGAAGAGTGAATTGAAAAGTAAATTAAAATATAATCTTATCACAAATGAGGAAAGAGCTAACAAATGTAGGGATGAATTATTTAATCTAAAACAAGAAGAGATGATTTATACAGTGTGTGCTGACCTTGTGGAACAGATTGCCTCAAGATATTGTTTATGAGAAGAGTTTAATAGGAATTTTGAAAAGAAGATAAAGCCTCTATCTAGGTAAAAGGGAACATGTGTGTCCCTTAAATGGGTAAAAGAGAATGAGAACTTCTCATTCTAGTATCTTTCACAAAACTTGATGCTAGCAACTGCTGCCAAAAGGAACATGTCTGTGAGCTATTTTACAATGTCAGCACCTATGTTTCTATTACGAAAGCAATGTTCCTCATTCCCTGCTTTCTCTTTTCCTTTGCCAGCAGCCTCCCTTCAACTTCCCCAACACATCATTTTACCTAGTGCTATAGTTACGTGTTTGTTTTTTTTTTAGTATACTTGAAAGGGTAGTAGGCAAACTGATGATAGAGAAGGTCTAGAAATGAGGATAAGGCTGATAGCCAGCTATCTTGCCCTATCTCCATTACATTTACTACTGGGCATATGACATACTTCCCTGAAATTTCAACTCCTCTCCTTTCCTCTCCTCTTCTCTCTCTTCTTCCCTTTAGATGAACGCTTTCCATATTGTTTCTAAACATCCACTCTTCAAGGTGAATGTGTGCCAGTTAGCCACAGTCACAGGTGAGTTTCTACGTGACTGTAGGGAGAATCTGAGAAATTATCATGATGAAGAAGGGATTCATTCCACAGTCTTCAGCTATCAAGAATGATAATATCTGCCTGTGCCACAAACTAGAATTTTCTCTGGCTTGTAACAAAGCCTAGGTTTATTTCACATTAATACACAGATTATTTAGTGCATGTTAAAAATTTGTTAATATGTTAAAGTATTTTTTAGTGTTCAGGCCTTGAGAAAATACTGCAGAATAGACTTATAAAAATAACATGTGCAACCCAAGAAGAGTTTGGGTGTCTGTATGCGTATAGACATATATCTGTGTATATATGTTGTGAGTATGCATATTCAAATACAAAAACTCAGTTCTTGGCCATTTGTGAGGAACTAATTCAGCATTATAAATGAAGTGTTTGAAATCTGAAAACAATGTTTTGGTGGTCAGAACAGCAAAAGTGGAAGCTGTTAAATATGGCTTATTAGCATTTTATGGACAAAAAGAAATTCAGAATTCTCTTGAGACCAATAGAGGGAGGGGAAAAATACAGTACACATGTAAATTAACAACCAGCAATCCTTGTACCTAAGGAAATATCTGCAGGACATCTTAAATCATCTAGAATTTGGGTATACTCATTAACCCATGGGAGTTAACCATCTGGCAAGTAGAATACAATGCCCTAACTAGTGTTGTTGTGTTGTTGTTTTATAAATCAGTCCGGATTCAACAGTATTGCTTGCTGAATGGAAAGTGTAGAGTCATTAACATCATACCATTGACAGATCACAACACAAAAATTATATCCAGCACAAAGAAATCATCCTCAAAAATTACTAGTGTCAATAGCTTTGATAGAATATGTGATACAATAACTCTGTGTGTAAGTATGTTCCTGTCAAGAATTCTCCCTTTTTAAAGTAATGACAGCATTTATCATCATACATACAGTTTTTTATCTGATATCACCAAATACAGCAAATATAATGCAAATGCAAATCCATACAATGCTTTCCTTTTCTAAATTATATTTTGACTGAAAATTAATCACAAAGTAAATATAGTTAAATTAACTCATGTAAGTGTTAGGCTGACATGTGACACAGAAATGAGTATTAAATTTTACTGTAATTAGAATCCGATTTACACTGCATTTATTTGGACTTTATCGCAAACAGGCGGAAACAGAAAACATTTTCTATCTATCTGCATGAAACATGGATGCTTCTTCCTGAACTGTGTTTGCTGTCATTAGTGAGCAGCTGAGAAACAAGTCAGGAGTGCCCACTTCATTTCTCCATGAACCACCACGGGCTTGGAGCAAGTTAGAATAAAGTTTGGCTGCAGCTCTGAGACCAATTACTAATCAAGTGCTGGACAACTGAAATCACGATCCATTGTTTCTAAACATCTTGTCAAAGAAATCAAAGAGTTCAAATTTAATTTGTGTGTTTGTGTGCATTCACGCGTGGGCATGATCAGAGCCACAGCAGCGAGGTGACCCTAAATAGGAAAAAATACACCCATACTTTGCTATCCATGTTCATGCTGCTCCAGAAATACAGACCAGAAGGCCACGGTAGCATTGCAGTCAGCAGGTTCTACACGCAGATACTGAAACAAGGCTGATGTGGCAGGGGCTGTACCAATAAATCTTGGTATGGTTGTGCTTATATTCAGGCCCAATATGCATCTGGTGCCATAAAGGAGTAAGATAACTTGGGCTCAACAACAGAAGATCAATCCAGATGTGGATTGAATACAAGGAAATAACAGGAAAGCACTGGTCTTAATAGGAAAGCAAGGTGAGCTTTATATACCAGCTACCAGAAATGAATGGAAATGTTGAATATAGAAAGTGTTGCAATGAAAAATGAAGAAATTTGTCCTATTGTGACCATATGCAGTAACTGCATGCCTAAAATTTCATTTCTGACACTGTCTATAGTCCTGATTGGGTTATATTTAAAGACTCATCTGATTCCCCCCTCCCTGTTTCCTTCCCTTGTGATGTTGCCACTCTATTAATAACCTCCCTGGTGAGATTCTAGAGCAAAAAGAGAAGAAAAATACTGAGCCAGGTCATGATTTGTATCACAGAATCACAGGGACCTCTGGGGATCATCTAGACCAACACTCCTGCTAAAACAGGTTCCCCACAGTAGGTGACACAGGAAAGCATCCAGGAGGGTTCTGAATATCTCCAGAGAAGGAGGCTACACAACCTCTCTGAGCAGCCTGTTCCAGTGTTCTGTCACCCTTAAAGTGAATTTCTTCTTCACTCTCTCTAGAAGTTCCCTGTCTTTTTTGAACTGAGGAGCTCAGAACTGGACGTAGTACCCCAGATGTGGCCTCACCAGGGCAGAGTAGAGGGGAAGGACCCCTTCCCTAGATCTCTTGCCCACACTCTTTTTAACACACTCCTGGATACAATTGGCCTTCTTGGCCACAAGGGCCCACTGCTGGCTCATGGCCAACCTGTTGCCCACCAGAACACCCAGATCCCTCTCCACAGAGCTACTTTCCAGCAGATCAGCTCCTGACTTGTACTGATACATGCAGTTTTTCCTTTCAAGGAATTCCTTCTCTGCACTTGGTCCTGTGGAACCACGTAAGGTTCCTCTCTGTCCAACTCTCCAACCTGTCCAGGTCCATGAGCATATTATGGCAGACAGAATCAAAAGCCTTGCTGAACTCAAGGTACACAACATCCACTGCAGGCTGGCAATATGATTTCTTCTTGTAGATCTTGGTCCTGGGTGTCATGGGTGCCTACAGTTTTAAGAGTTTCATATCTGGTTTTGGGAGTGAATTTGGAGGGTAGAGACTGGAGTCCCAGTTTTGTGGGTCTTCAGGGACCAAGGTGCCTCCTTCTCACTGTTGTCTGCTTCTAGAATATGATTACAAAGCAACCTATCTCTCTCTCTCTCAGTGCTTCTAATATTACACTGCCTTCTAACTACTGCTTGCAGCTCAGTCATTTGTCATAAAAGACCATCTAGCTGTGCACATCTTGAGCAAGTATTTACCTCATCACCAGGGGAAGTTTCAAGCACTTGGTGCAACCAACCACATGAACCAAAGTCTCCTTTCTTACCAGATCTGTCTGGGTAGATGCATCAGACATCTCTCAGGATTTCCATGTAGAGGCACCAGTTCTAGCTCTTAGATGAGTACCCACAACCATCCTGGCTGAGATCAAGAGTGCTTCCTCTGGTTGTGAACCTGCAAGCAAGGTACAACTTCCTGCCTGCCAAACTCTGCAACAGTGTGCTGCTCCTTGCTGAAAAGAAAGAAAAGAAGTAGGCAACCTGGCTTGTGTCTTCCCTGTGTGAACTAAAAGAAAAGATGCACCTTGGAAAATCTTCAGAACCTTCTGTCCAGACACTGCTCTGACATTCCCAAACATACACAGTTAATGCAGAGATTGCAGGCTCCTCACTGATGCAATTAAATCAAGCAAGTGTAGACTATCTGATTTTGTGACTTTTTATGCCACGCAACTTACTTGCTATAAAGCAATGGACTTGTTAATGGGATCATCACTCCAAGCCTCACTTACTAGAAATCTCACTTTCCATATATCAAAGCTGCAACAACTTCATCCAGTGAAGAGCTCACATGCTTTATGTGCTTCATTAATGTTTTATGTTTTATGGACCCTCTTTAGTATTTGACACTAAGATCTCAAAAATCTGAAACACTCAAATGATCATCTGAAGAAGCACATTAGAGTTCATCATTTTCAGACATATTTATCATAAACAATTAGGAAGGGAATTAAAAATGCTGGTGGAGTTGACTGGGCTTTTAAGATTTCTTACTGATCTATTTGTGTAAAGAAGGATCTGTAATATTCACTGCCTGCACAAATATCAGTCACCTGTTCTTACTTTAATCTGCAAAGCATATGTTTGAGAAGACAAATAGAAGCCATAAAATGGGAAAACACTTTTCCAGCTAGTCTATAAAATTAAAATCATTACAATGTAAAACTATTCTTAGGAAAATAGGCCCTTGAATTTGAATATCATAAAATATCAAGTGCATTCTGCCTTGCTCAGACTGAAAAGCCTAAGATTCCCCTGATTCTTTGGCTATGTCATAGTCAGTAGAACTACCTGAGTGCTTCTGTGTGCCATCATTCCTCTTACACCCCTGTAGTTGAGCTGGCATATCTCCTTATTAAGACAAAATAATACGTTTGCTTCATGTGCCCCTACAAGCTGTTGTTTCTGAAGAGGGCTGTGATGAGTGCTACCAGGCATCCTACCAGTTGGAAACAGAGTGCATAGCATCACTGATGGTGAAAATAAATGCTTTTGATCAAGGTCATCACTTCTTGTCAGTTCATAGCTGAGGTATTGACCAAGTTAACTTTTTTAAAGGTTTGTCATCTTCACAGATGAGTAAACTCGGTTTGCAGGAGATACAATTTGTATAATCTATACAATTAAATGTATGCACTAAGAGTGGCAGAAACGAATCCACCTGAATCCCTCAAGGAGCAGAACGTCCCAAGTAAATGTATGGAGAAGGCTAAGCAAGAAGGTTTTTTAAAGATCTCCTTTAAGTCCACCAGGACTGAGAACTTTCCCTTGGGGTAAATTTAAAATTAGTTCCTCTTTCCTCTTTTGTTTTTTTTTTTTTCCCCCTAACTGAGCTATGAGAGATTTCAGAAACCTCCCATCTCTCATGCAGATCACTGAGAGAAGTTGAGAGGATAGAGAAATGCCTGTTCATCTGTGCATAATGCCTGGCTCTAATTTTCTATATAACTGCTCATAGCGTTCCTGAACTATTAAGCTTAATAAGGTCTCATGGGTCTGCATGTGTGTGAATGTTTTACCCCACAGAGCTCCTCTAACTGCTGTTATGACTCTAGGCTTATACTGAGAAATCAGCAACCAAACACATAACCTCCACATTTTATCCCCCCTACTGCTACAGACACAACCTAGTAAAAGTGATGGATATCTGTGTTTTATAGATTATGAGCAGGTTTGCAATGGTCTGTAAAGTGGCTCCTCGAGGCAAGGAGAGGGGTCGGCTAAGTCTATTATCTATTTTCCTAATCTTCTAGCTTTGCTCTCAAGATCAATCCATTTGCTATAGCACACATTCTTCTTAAGAATGGCATGAAGATAGTGCCCCAGATAAAAGTCTTTTCAGAAGCTTATCAAAGAATGAGACAAGAAGAGAGAGGAAATTTGGGGAATATATTGGTTTCCACATACAGTAGATAAAAAATTCAATGTACTGAACGGATAGATCTTTAGTTTCTAACTTTCACTTTTAAAATGTTTCTTTAAAGGTTATAGAAAGACAAGATCTACAAAAGTCTGGCTATTTACTTAACAACATAGAAAACAAATAAAGCAAAATACAATATCTTACTGTGTATACATGGCACAGCTACCTGGGTTATTACTATTTATCTATTTTTATGTCAAAGTGCTTTTCTAGTGCAGAATAGAATACTCAAAACAAC
>PPHD01010566.1:0-19536 GCA_002909625.1 Bambusicola thoracicus
CCAACCCAAACAGGAATAGCGCCTGTTCGAACTTGTGACTGACAGCCTGAAGACCCAACTTCCATTAAGTTTATTTTGCAGTAATTTTTTATTCTCCATATCAGACGCTTTCCCTGAGATTCATAACTGAATTTTTAATTATAAATTGGAAGGGGCCCTAGATAATTTTTTTTTCGTGCTAATCTTCAATTTAAATGTGGTTGTGAAAGAAAGCTGTAAAGCAATCAAAGACAAGCTTTAACTTTACTTTGAAGGAGTTCTACCCACAGCAAAACCTAGACTCTCTCCTCCCCCTCCACTTGTAAAGTGGGTAACACTTGCTATAAAATATCCTGTATATAAATTCAGGTATAACGAGATGTGATCATGACATTAAATATTCTAGAATAGCATTATGATATTTAATGTTGCCATGTTTACAGTCTGTGTATTACATTCTTTTTTTTTTTTAGCTGATGGACTTAGATTTGACTAGGACTTATACTGTAAATAAAGTCAGAAATCTTGGTTTCATCCCTGGAGAACTCACTGTACAATCAGTTTTGTTAGCCTAGGAGCTTTCGGAGCGTTCAGCTAACAGTCAACTGACGTGATGGAAGAAGTGAGCTCTGTAGAGCGCCGTGCTGGGGCACTCACTGCTTGGTGCTTTCACCAAAATGACGGTTGGGTTTTGTTCCATTTCCCTTGTTCCCTATCGAAAATGGAATTAAAGCTGAAACCTGAAGTATGTTCATTAAACCACAATTTCATTCACTTCTGTACGGAATGAAAATAGCTCAATGTGGTCGATAGAAAGTTACCACCAGGATATGAGATACAGTGTGGGCTCTTGGCGTATCAAAGAGTGCTCTTGTTCCACGCAGTGCTGTTTCGTTTTGAATTGCGGTCAGACAGGCAGTGTTACTAACGTTTGATGTTCTATGAATGCTGCAGTATAGGATTGCAATCTGCAGTGGAAACCACTGACTGAGCGGGATAACCAAGTAGTGCACCGAATAAGCAGATACTGAATTGATCTTTGTCAGGATCTTTGGTTTGTGCTATATTGGGAAGTGAACTTTAGGCCTGACACACACACACAAGATCCTTTGGAAGGGCAGTCTGTTTCGTGGGATAAGTAAATGTGCTCCTGAAATTGAAACCTGATGCAGCGCTATCATTGCTCTTTCTAATAACTAATTAAAAAAGAAAATTAAACTGCAGATTTAAACAAAGGAACAAAATTGTAATGCTGTTTCTGCTCGCAGTATTCTAAAGCTGAATGTTAAAAGTGCCTTCTGTCTTAAAATCTTAAACCAAATACTTAGTGTTGAACTTGGCAGACAGAAGTGTCCTTGCTTTAAAAGTGAACAAACAAACAAAAGCCCCAGCTAATTTGCTGGACGTAGAAAAGTATTAAGAAACCTATTTTAGTTTTTAGACTGAGAAGTGGTAGCAATACTAAACCAATGTGATAGGAAGTCAGTGACGTCATTTGGAAAAGCGGAACGCTTGTGTTTGGAACTCTGTGACACCAGAATATTCAGCTACGTTCTGTAATTGGTGCTGTGCTGCTTTTTGCCCTTGTCAGCTTCTAAATGCAAAGAATTCCAACTGCGTACCTGTTTGTTTAAGGAATTAGTTTAACTAATCTTAGGATTGTTTCTTAAACATGAATGTCAGAAAGACACTTACGTTGTATGGCTAAGTGGATTACAAACACTAAGTTGCTGAGGATGAACTTGACTGTGAAACATACAGTATTCAGTAGAGAAAATAGAATTTTTAGGTTGAATTCACAAAATAGTATTTGCTACTGAAGTAATTTTCTGGTTTGTATCAAGGATGTAGGTGGAAACTGCTTTATGTATAGAGTTCTGTGGTATGAGTAACATCTGTTGCATGTAACACTAAATTACTTGTCCCTCTTGTCTAACGGTTTTAGATAATTCATTAAATGCATTTTGTATTGACCAGAGTATAGTTAAAGCTTGTCTTGATGTTTAGTTCTGTCTCTCAAATGCCTTGAACTCTGACACGAGGGGAGTGAGTGATGCTGAACTGCTCCCTCAAGGCTTTCCTCTGTTCTCTTAGAAGCCTCGGGGCGGTCTCACAGTATCACTGGTTCATATGTTGTATAGATTTATTTCAGTGCATTCCTGTGATCTACACTAATGCATCTTTTCATTGAAGGAAGAAGAGGTGAACGTGTGCTGCCTGACACGGTTAGTCGCAGTGCTAATAGCTCAGAGCGAGCAGCAACGGAGACAAGTGTCATCAGTGATTACTTGGTCCAATTTTGGGGTGTAATGCACACCCAAGGGGGGGAAAAAAAAGGGAAAAAAAGCCCCATCAGCAGAAAGTATAGGTGTTGACTAACTCACTGTGTCTTGTGCTTGTCTGTGTGGGCATAGTCTGTTAATTCAGTTTGTTTAGTAAAATTGTTTAGGGCCAGATCTTCAGCAGTCCTGTCTGCAGTTCGTGTCTGTGTGCACATAGGGGTCAAATGGGAAATCTGTTTGGTCTCTGGAAGAATTTGCCGCTGTACTTTCTTGTACAATCTTGCCAATCTGATCCTAATTGTGAACTCTCTCGTCTTGTGTGCTTCTCTTGCAGTTCCTTTTTACTGGAAGTGATTTGCTAGAAATGGCCCTAACTCTTCTACTTTCTCTCTCGTGCTTCAGAAATGCAGCTGGCCTGAATAAAGGGCAGAGTTAATACTAGCAGTAGGAATTTGGACCTTTTTGCATCCAGATCTTTGACTTTTTCCTCATTGCTAGCAAGGATAGAAACAGCATATTTCTTCCAGTAAAATGACTCAGATTGTCATTAGTAATGTGATAGAAATCAGAGGAGTGCTTCATGCAACTGTTCCCCTGCCTGCCATCCTCAGCCAGAACAAGTGTCATAGCAAAGACATGATTGATAGGAATTTGCCATTTACAAAACAAGGGAAGTTGTGAGGATACAGCAGTACACCTAAGTGCTAGTTAATAATACTTGGTCTGGCGGAGTGATAAGGGGAGATGGTGTCGTTACATGGATGGTGGTTATGGCTTCAAGCCCATGAGAATGGAGGGGGAAAGATTGTAAGATACAGTGGTTCTGAATTTGGGCTGCTGCCCTCGCCCCTCCCTGGCTTTCAGAAGCCCTGCAAAGAGGGGCCGATTCAAGGAAGAACAACTTCGTCCCAAAAGCTGTTTAGGAAGTAAACATTCCTGAAATTCTCTTACTGTAAGGTACTTGAAACTCTTAAGGCCAATGAAGCATTCAAGTCTTGTTGAGGAAATGAGTGCTCTTGGAACTTTCATACTGTAAAGCATTTGCAATGCTAAGGAAGGCCAACAAAACATTCCCTACCGCCTCCGATATCTAAAGTGACAGCGAGTGTCTCTTATCAGGAGATTTCACCATCCTGGAGTACACGTTTGTCTTTTGCTGTACAGTCTGTTGATTGTTCAGAGTTTGGTGAGGTGCTTCGGGCAGCACCTGGGTCTCCTAATTTATATTGGTTAAAGTTAAGGAGAGATCAAAAGACTTCAGATCTGCCAACACTGTTTAAATGTGATCTAGACAAAACTGGTCCAGAAAAGGTGAAGCATTCTGTTACCATAAAACCGTATTAAGCATGGCCTAAATATTAGGTGTGTGTTCTGTATAGTGTGTTCCATCAACTATTTATCACCAGTGCTTTGAACTCCAAACTAAACATCCCTTTAAATGGAGACATTGGGCAGATGTTCCTTTTATCAACATAGAGGTTGAGAGATTCTCTATTGCAGGCTTAGGATAAGATTTTGCTAACAGGTAAAACAATGTAAATATGTACGAATTCTATTTGTTGCACATAACTTTTTGGTATAAAAAGAATAAATGTAGAAATTACCTGTGGATGTCTTGCTGCAGTCATTCTTATGCTGCATTCATGCAGTCCGAACATAAGAGCTTGAATGAACCCAATCAGAGGCCTTTTTGGACTCAGTCTGAGCCTTAGAAACTGTTTTTAAAGTCAGTACTGTAACTTTGTTTCTCCAAATGTACCACCTTGTGATCTCTTTCAAAGCAATTGTATGCTGGCAGTAGAAGGGTGAAAGCACTTGGGTCCTCGGAGAATACCCTTGCGTGGAACTTCTGCGGCTTCATTGCGTCTTGCTGAATGTTGTGTGCACACGAGTGTATAATGGTTGAGCAGCATTGAATTGAGGCTTTACTGTTTACAGTTCTTTCAGTAACATGCAAAAAAACGTTGTGTGTTAATCAGTTCCTTCTTTCCTTGGTTCTTCAGGCATGTTTTGATTAACTCCACTCTGACAAAGTGACGGAGTATCTGGGAACTGCTGTTTATTTTTGTGGATCTGGGGGGACAGGGATGGTAGGGAGTAGAGAGGATGGGAGCTTTGGGAGGAAGGGTTGGATAGGTGGGTTGAGTTTACAATTGCCCTGAGCTGTTGAGAACAAGCAGGAACTGAAACTCTGAAGTGCGTGCTTTCCATACCTGTGGATGTTAAATTCTGCATACGTTTTGTTGGACTGAATGAAAGGATAGCATTCTCTTCTGAAACCACAAGTCCTTTGTTTTATTGTAGCTATCTCAGCCCTGGTTTATAATGCGTTAACAATGTCAAATCTTGATCTGTATTTCGATGTGGCAGCTGTTGGTATGTCATACTGTCTTGAAATGAGGAGGAGAATGGATTTTAAAAAATTATCTAGAGGGTAAGAAGTTGAAACTGATTTCAAACACTGGTAGTGGGCTTGAGTACACTATTCACACTTGGTTCAGGTTACATCTGAGCAAGTGTCTCTCTAATACTGATAGTCTTTTCTATTCTGGGTTTGTAGATAATGAGAAGGTCTGTAAACCTAACACAAGTGTAACCATGATAGTTACAACAGTGGTAGTATGTTGTTTCTTATCCCCCTAGAAGTTCAAGTAAAAATGTTTTGAAGTCTGCAGTAAATGTGTATGTGCTTGTTCTGCACGTGGCAATGGAAAGTGTTGTTGGTCTCTACTATGTCACATCTAAATGAATGAGAATTTGCCCACCACACAACACAAGAGCAAATTCTTTCTTGAGGTACTATACTAGCAGAAGACCAGTTGCAGAAAAAGTAGGCATAGCAACAGGTTCACACAGTATCAGTAAACTGGAATAACGAAATGAGGGCAATGTCCCAGAATTCAGTGGGCAGCTCCTACGTCTGTGGTTCTGCTGTGGGTAATGCTGCTGTTGGGACAACCCTGCGAGCTTGCAATAAGAAGCTGGCAGGTTCTGGGTTCTTCTGTGAGTACTGGCACTACATATTATAGCCTAAAATCAGGCCTTTAGAACCCTCTAAGACTGGTGTGCAGCCTAAAAGGGAAGTTAATATACATTACTGTCTAAAGTACTATGTACACATTAACTTACGCGTAATCCTACCCCAGAATGCTTCAGGCCCCTATCAAAAAGGCTTAGATTGAATTTGCCCTCTAGAATACTATTCCTTGTAGAGCATAATGAGAATTTAATGTGAAGGAAGCTCTTCCATGCTGCAAGTTAAAGCTGCATCTAATTGTGGCAGTTCTGGTACTGTGATTAAATAGCTCTAAACAAAGTTCAGTTGATGTAGTACCTACCTATCCAACATATTCCACCTTGCTGCTGTGGTATGAATTCCATACTGTATTGGAGTATGTTGGGTATCCTCATAGAACTAGCAGTTCACACGCTTCCTGAGTTGCTGTTAACTCAGAATTTCTCAGCCAGCTGCATGTGTTCTGTCCAGTTTTAAACAAGAGAAATTATGTAGTCAGTAATCCCATGGACGACGTGCTGTGAGCTGAGTGGTAGCAGTTAGGGAAGTGTAACTGGAAAACCTCACTTGCATTTGAGGGAATTGATGCTCACTTAGAATAGTTTGGACTTTTGAAATCTTCTGCATTGATTTCTATTGTTTTTTTTGTTTGTTTTTTTTCTTTTTTACAAATTATGTTAGTTTTGTTTTTGTTTTTGTGCTATAAACAGATACCTCAGTCAGGATGTCTAACTTAGCTCCTTGAAACTCTGAACATTCGTTTTACTACTTGGAAATGGGAAGCCTACAGGCATAGTAAAACTAATGTTTCTGATCTACTTTGTGTCATAGTAACTACTTTAGGTGGACTAGAAATTGCATTAGACTTGCAAGACTTGTGTCAGGCACAAATATTATTTAAACAGAAATTTAATTAAAAAGTTCAGCATAGTACCCGGCTGTTAATGCCTTTTCATTTCATTATAGAAAGAGGATATGTGACTTTATTATAGGAGGAAGACAGCTTGATTCATTTGCAATCTTCCAGTATCTTTCTCTCAGAACAAATGCAGCTGACTTGGGCTGTCGTTGGCGGGTAAATATTCCTTTCTTGTTCCCCAGAACACGTGTGATCCCTGTAGAGAAGTTATAAAATAAAGCAGTTACATACAAAATGCTCTTCTATCCACTATCGTGAATTGTTTCAATGTATGTTCTAAATGAGGTTAAGTGGGAGAGACCTATGCACTTACTTCTTCTACACGTCAGATACAACGGGGAGTTTGGCAGAGGTAATTTGTGTGATCTTGGCAAGAATAACTGATAGAGCAATATAGCTGCAATTCATGGCATTTACAACTGGAAGTTGATGACAGTTAATTCAGGTATGTCTGTTAACTCAATCAGTATTGCATTTACAGCAGATGTTACTTCTGCCCTTAATGCCACCCTTTAACTTGATGATGATGTCAGTTACTAATTGTTTGGCTGTTCTATCCTTTAGTGGTGCCCACATCCTTTTTGCCTATTCTAGACTTGATAGGAAACTAGAACTAGTGACTGCAACGTGTAGAGAGACTGGAACTGCATCTGTGTATGTAAGTTTGTCTAAGTTTTTTCCACTGTCCTGTTTGAACCTTGCTGACTGCTTCTCTGTGACAACTTAGCTTTTGAATACCTATGTTGGTGCTCTACGAATTATTTTAAATGGTGATTATCTGCCTGCTGTTATCGCTGACAGTTCACTACCCTAACTTGCTGTAGGTGGCATATGCATCATCTTTAGGTCTCCTTCTGACTTACAATAGCTTAATTTGTGTGACTGCACTGTAGTGCCCCATACTTAATAAGTACACTTACCTTCTATTTATAGTGGGTTAGGTGTCACAGTAGACCACTGTCAGCCATTGTGATATCTGGCCCTCCACTGCTAAATCTCTACACCGAGTTAATAATACATTTATTTATGGTGCTGCATTGTTAAGTGCAGTAGCAGATAAAATATGAAGCAGACGAGACACTTTCCTAAAAGCTAACTGAAGCTCTGACTTGAGGAAGGCCAAGAAAGAGATCTGTGTCTGCTTAGAAGCTTCCCTTGTGTTCTGCCCTCCTGCATTGTCCCACATTCTGGCTAGCATCTTGGCAGGTGCAACAGCTGGGAGCTCAAGCTGGAGAAAGAGAATGCTTTAAGTACAGAAGGACGTTCCCTCCTGGCTTTAGTCACACTGGACTTTGTCACAGAAACCAGCTGCGTTCCATCTCCAAATGCAGAGGGTCCCTATGTCTTACTCTACAACACAGTATTCTTTCTATGTGTCATAAATCATTTTATACTTGCAGGGAGAATGCAGAGTTGTTCAGAATGTAAATATTAGCTTACCTTGATCAGTCATGAAATCAGCAAAATTCCAGATGAGTTCCCCAATCACATACTCTTTCCTCTTTTTGTCAAAAACAGAATGGTACTCTTTCAGCATAGCTTTCTGATACTCCTCACTGAACATAGCAGGCGGATCCTACAGCCAGGAAAAAGAGGGAAGGTGACAGTTAATCTCAGCAAAGGCTCCATACATTAATTTCCCACTTATTGGAGACCTGCTTCCTGAAGACAAGTTTTACGATTGTTTGATCTTTTCATTGCCACTGCATTAACAATGGCTATTTACTGAAGATTAGCAACTACTGAAATTGCAAGAGGAAACAAGATGTAATGCCAAGTTTACTTTGGGGAATGTATGTGGTTTTGCTTTATTAACTGTGCTTTATTGTGAAAAGGTATAGGAGCACCATCCCTTTTTATGTGGGATGGTACTGTGACATGGATGTCCACTCCCCAGTGTTGCATCTTCCACTTAGGCGTTTTCTGCAAATGCCAAAGTATAGATCTAGATTTTAAACCTCTCAAAGATGATTTAATGCTGTAAGTTTAAGTTGACAGTTAGCTATGCCATGATTGCCAGAATGATTGATTCATTATAAAGGGAAATACAGTGTAGTTTAGGACCCAAGCACAGAAGTGTTATTAGTTATATTTTAGACATGGAGTGCAGCTATACCAGCAGTCAGAGCTGTTGGAAACTGCATACCTAGGGAAAAATTAAGCAGAGAATGGCTTCAGCATATGTAACACTTACACTGTGAAGTCCGGGAATCGAGTCAGCTCCATATTCACTCTGGATAATGGGTTTCTGGTAGGTTTTATACCAGTTCTCAAACTGTGCTGTAAGTTGCAGTGGAATAACTTCCAGATGGCCTGGGTCATGGTACCAGGAGAAGTAGCTGTTCACACAGATTACATCCACATAAGGAGCCTACAAAAAAAAAACCAACAAGGTGGGAGTGTTTTGTCACAGAGCTCAGTGTATGCAAACAGTCATAAACTAATCCTCATTTTGGTTCGTTCCATGGAATTCAGCCTTTTCTCCTACTGTTCTGGGCCTCCCAACATGACATGTTTCCCATGGAGGAGATTTTAAGAAGTTAAATTTTACAAGGTAACGGTGTATTAATTTGGCATTTCCTTACAGTCTTAAGCCACAGTAAAAAAAATGTTAAACAAGATTAACCTATTTTATCCTTAGGTTTGTTAGAAGTTTTAGTGTTTCCAAGATGTCTCTGGCTTGCTGGTACATTTAGACATACTTACTGAGTATTGGAATACGATGGTCAAGTTAGTAGTCAGTTATTTTGACTAGCAACTAAATTTGTGCATCACTGGTGCAATACTAAGAATAAGCATTCTGCAAGTTATATGCCATTTCTACCACATGGACAGTATGATAAAAGGGCACAAAGCCTACTAAAGATGAAGTGATGTTATATGTAACTTGTTCAATGTTCTCTTAACATGTTTTGTAATAAAAAAGAAGTTCTAATATCACAGCAGTGTATGAGATGTATTCTTTGGTTTTGTTTTCCTTGTGCCTCCTCAAGCTGGTCAGAATATGCCAGTAGGGTTGGGAAGAGTCTGTTTGTGCGTGCCTGATGCAACAGCAATATCCAAGAGCAAATACTTGCCTGTTACCTTTGAAACTAAGGTCACCAGGGTTTTTTTTTCCTGTGGGTGGGGAGTTACAGAAGGCCATTCCTGCTAACTGTAGGACAGCTTTAAAGAAATACAGAGTGTAACTTGTAGCAAGGACAGGTTGGTGGTATCACATACGTGCTAACCTACAAACTCATCTGCTTGAAGTGCTTATTTTACAGTAGTGACACAAATTGTTACAGAATACTAAAAGTGACATGGGAACTACCACTGAAATCTTTTTTGTGTGTGTTACAGATCCTTGATTCATGCTCTGGCCTGCTTATGGCACAGACAGCCAAGAAGAGTACCTTTTGGCTAATTACACAGCTGCAAGACTTGAGTTATGAAGCTGAACTTGGGCTGGAAGCACTTTTAGACTATTCAGTATTAACAGACATCTGCCAAAGACCAACTTGAGCAGTTTAAAGAAGGAATTTAAGACAAAGCTTCCTTCTTTAGATTTCCATAAAGGCTGCTGGTGGTTTTAAAAGGGCTTAGGCTTTAGTTTAATTGCAAATGGAAAGCCTGAGCATTAATAGATGAGATAACTGGGACAGCCAAGTGTCACAATGTTAACAAAATCCAGGGGGCCGATTCTACATACTCCACTTAATACCAAGAACTGTTCTTTTGCAGCCTTCTTAGCTGGCCTACCACTACAGTATAAAGGGCTTTGTGCTGGGAACCAAAATGTAAGTTTTCTTCTACCTCTTCTTCATAGATATCTTTAGTAAATTTAGCAAGGGAAAGGACTGGAAAGGAACTGAGAACAAATTTAACATATGAATTATAAAAAACATAGAAATTAAAGTAAACTTACACCATGATCAACAGCATAATTAGTAGCAGACACAAACGTTACAGGTCTGGAGGGATCCAGAGCTTTAGTGTGAGCTATCAGTGTCCTGTTTGTAAACAAAAGCAAGAGTTCAACAACAGCATGGAGAAGTAATGCAGCCAAATAAGCTCACTTTTCCAAGCTCCATGTCCTTCTGCTCCCTCAGACATTTAGAGCTGCTTTCAATTTTGTAGGCAGAGCATTTTTAAGTAAAAACTGCAGAATCCTGATTGATTATCTGCTACAACTCTGGGTATGTTTCTCCAAAAAATGCTGCCTTATCCTTATGCTACAGCAGGCACAGGTAGGCTGCTATTAAGGAAACCCGAAATGAGAGAAGGTGAGGTTCTGCGGTTACCCCAGCACTGCAGAAGGGTGGTTAGATCATTTTGAGAAATGAAAATTCACAGTTCTCCCTGAATGCACTTACAGCTATCAGTGACAGTTTGCTGCCCTCACTGCAGGATTATTCTTGGCTATCCAAAGCTTAAATCTCTTCAGAATAAAACCAAGGGGTCTGTAGGGACACAAAGCAGTGGCTTTGAAGTAGGGTGTCACTAACACCCACTGAACAAGTAACTAATACTTAACTGAAGGACCTCATCTGCAGAATTAAAGGCCAAATATTTTATACCTTTGCAGTAATTCTCAGATTAAGAATTTAGCGTTCAGCTTTCTTAAGTAACAAGATAGCCTGTTCCCATCAGGTCTGCTTTTGCTTTGACCCTTGTCTCAAGAAGAGATGCTCAGCCCAAATGGACTCCTGGCAATTTTGCAGAGGTTACTGATTCAGAAACAACAGGTGAGACCACTGCGTGTTTCTGAACATTGGTTCAACATATGCATTAGTTACGCTTTCAGTTTGCACCTGTAGGTTACTTCTCTGTGCCATCTTAAAGCATGAAGGTATGCCACTTGCCTAGATTCAAGCCTCAGCTCTGTGTACGAGCACTTACTTGAAGTAGTAAGCTGCTGGGGGCAGCTCTGATGCCGGCTCGTTGGCTACTGACCACATCACAACTGAGGGCCTGTTCTTATCCCTGCGGATCAGCTCCTCCATCACAACGAGATGATGCTGTAGTGATTTGTTCCCAAAGCTCTCACTGAAAAGGAAACAAGACTAGGTAAGGATATAAAATCACAGGTAAGTTGTGCCAGGGGAGGTTGAGATTGGATATCAGGAACAATTTCTTCTCCAAAAGAGCAGTGCTGCAGTGGTACAGCTGCCCAGGGAGGTGGGGGAGTCCCTATCCCTGGAGGTGTTCTGGAACCATGGAGATGTGGCACTGAGGGATGTGGTTAGTGAGCAACATTGGTGATAACTAGACAGTTGGACTGGATGATCTTAGAGGACCTTTCCAATCTTAATGATTCTATGATTCTACATGCAAATGGAATGGGTAACTGAAGCCTTGGTGGTATGTAAGCACCGATGAGCATTGAAACTGAATGTGGCTTCTGCCTTATTTCCCCAAAGGCTGCTGCATAGTTCAGGGCCGTGGTTTGGGCTCACTAGTGGAGCCAGATCTGATGACACAACAGCCATGTGGCAGAACGCCCTCTGGTTACCCAACCTCAGCGGGCAGACGTGGCACTGGGGGAGGCTTTGAAACGCGACAGGCTGATTTCTAAACAGAGCAAAGTGCCTTCATTATCAGGGTGTCACGAGCTTCAGGATGGGAGGGGGAAGCTGTGGGAGGGAAAGACATGAGGGGAATGGTGCTTTGTGCTTTGCTTACGGCATCTTAATCCCCACTCCCGGGCACTCGTCGATCACCACGATGCCGTAGGTGTCACACAGGTCCATGATCTCCTCAGCGTAGGGGTAGTGGCTGGTGCGGAAGGAGTTTGCCCCCAACCAGCGCAGCAGGTTGAAGTCCTTCACAATCAGTGCCCAGTCCAGGCCTTTGCCACGAATCTGAGGAGGACAACAAATCAAACCCTGCCTCACTGCAGGGCAAGGCTTCTCACACCGCAGCTGGGCAGCACTGAGCTCTTCCAGCCTCGGCGCTGGCTCTCTCTGTCTCTTTATAAGTGCAACCTCAAGTATAGTTTAAGGCCGGGAATGGGAGAAGTAGCCGCAGTGAGGGGAGGGCTGTAACCAAGCTGCCTGCGTTGCCCCTCCACAGCGCTCTCTGAGGGGCTGAAGCAGGGCGGGAACGCGCGGAGAGCCCGCGCGGCGCTGAGGCGAGGAGGGCGAGGCGGGAAGGGCGGCTCTGTGCGGCGGGACGGAGCATCTGCTGGGGCTGAGGGGCCGCCCCGTGGCCGGGCTGCGCCTCGCAGATCCGCGGCTCAAAGCTCAGCGACCGCCCCGCTTCTAAGGGCGGGAAACCGCAATTTCTGACTAGAAGCGGCAACCCGTGGAGGAACGTAATGGCTGTGATAGCGCGCTGAGGTGAGCCCGCACTTACATCTGCGTCCTCGTGCTTGTTGACCCCATGGAAGTAGAAGGGCTTTCCGTTGATCAGGAATTGCGTGCTGGTGACGTGCACAGTGCGGATGCCAACCGGCAGTGTGTAGATGTCCTCCTGCGGCACGCCGTTGGCCTGCGCCTGCATTTTCACCTGGGTTCCCAAAGGGAAAGTGTGTGTGAGGGGCTGGGGGTGGCAGAGCCCTCCAGGCTGTCTATGGATGCTGCACTCTGTGCAGAGCGGGAAGAAAGCTCATTGCATGGCAATGTATGTGAAAGAGGAGCTCAGCCTGCTTCCCAGACACTCTGCCCTCTGTCATGCAGCATCTCCTCCCTCATATTGCTTCAAATAGTCCTTCTGCAGCAGGCAGATCAGGCCATAGGTGTGAGAGGCAAAGCATCTGAGAGCACATGCGTGCACTCCAGGTGTGCCCTGCTCTTCTCACCACTAACCTTCCCAATAGGCATCCAGAGCTCAATTTGGTTACAGCATAATGAGTAATGCCATTCTAGAGATGTGAACAGGGTCCAGGGGAGAGCAAAAATAAGAAAGATGGGGCGTACGGCAGTTCCTTAATGCTATTATACAGTGAGAAGAAATGCACGCAGGAAGGAAGAGATGTCACTGTTACCTCTAAGAAGTAGCGGTATCCAGGGTTCTCGTGCATCAGATAAGGCCACCACAGGTTTGGATTTGGCACTTTTAGCTCTCCAGATGGCCCATTGCCTGTAGCAACCACTTTCCCTTCTTGGTCACGTAAACTCAGAGACAAGGAATAGAGTTCGCTGCCAACTACCGATATCTGATATTGCACCATTGCTGTTTCGAAGGACAACAAAACACAATCAGAGACTGACATGAAAGGCAAAATACATACATCATAGGTGGGAGGGTTTTCACACACAGCAGCATTAAATAGCGAGGGAAAACAGCAACAACAATAGGAAGGTACAAATTATAACAAGCGTGACCTGTCTTGAGGTCCAGAAGTTTCCAGGCAGATTTGTGTATCACAGATATCTGTTACTTAGAGATAATCCTGCTTTAACTGGCAGAAAGACTGCCTCTATTGAGGGATTCTACTTCTGAAACACCCGATTGTCCTCTCACTTTAACAACAGAGTCTTGTGAGTATTTCCTTTTTCTTATTGTTTCTGATTATGTTTTGTAATCAGCAACTGCTGAGCCAGCCACTAGACCAGCTAAGGTTAAAGAGAAAGCCACTACAGTACAAATTCAATTGGACCTTTGCAGGTTGGTTTTTCTATTGCCCTTGTCATCTCCATTTGGAGCTGGAGGTAGCTGCTGTAATTGCTCTGAACCTACCAACACTCTCTGATGAAGTAGTTGTCACAGTAATATCATCTATGTAGACAGAAGGTGTGGTGTAAAGCACAACCGGGCGATGGATTCCAGCATAATTAAAGAAATCAAACCTGGTGTTCTGTACAAAATAGTTCTTGGGATACCTGAGTGAGCAAGACAGGAAAAATGGCTGCATTATGTTTCATTACGCAAGAACTGAAGGCAGCATGTGGATGCTAGGAACGTGCTGGTAAAACAGTCTTTACAACAGGATGGGTGTGTATTTTAGCAGTCCTACTGACACTATGCTGAAGGGCTTTACCAGTTAACAAACATCTACTGCACTGAATGGGTTTGATCCTTCAGGATAGCAGGCTCTTGCACTTCCAGCTGAACTCAAGCTTCTCAATCTGCCATTGATTCAGCTTGGCAAATCACTTAATCTCAGTTCCCTGTGTATAAAACAGATGCAATAGTTCAGTGTAGATTCCTCATCACACTGAAGCTTAAACTTCTCACTGCTTGGCTGATGAATTTTAGTAAAAACACAACCCATGCTCTTCTAAGTTGTACATTGGGTCCTATGAGACAGCAGCTGAGTAAAACCCCGTTCTCTCATCCCTGGGTTAACCTCACAGTGCAGCACGTTAGCGGCTCACCTTGTTTTGTCATTCATGTACTGAATTGACCCTGGAGGCAGAGTGTGCGGCGTCAGAGTGTTGTTCAGCGCAACAGTGATGCGGCAGGGAACCCCCGGGCTGCGCTGGACAATCCTGCTTATATCTGCTTCAAAAGGGAGGTGGCCGCCTTCATGCTCCACAACTTGCACTCCATTCACCCACTGCAACAGAAGAGAGCCGTGAGTCCAAGAGGCTGGGTTAAGATTTGGTGGCAGTTGTAGCAGCAAGAAGGGAAGGAGCACAGTGATGGTCACTTGGGATTTTAGTGTGGTATGACCTTGGACGCAGACACAACCACCCGTGCAACGTACCACGATGGAGTAGTAGTGGGCACTGCCAAAGCGGAGCACCACCCTGGTGCTGAGGTCGTCCTGCAGCCAACGCTGAGGAAGCAGCACCTCCTTCTCATACCACACCCATCCGATGTAGTTCTCCAAGTGGGGGTCCTGAGTGATGTCATTGAAGCTGGCAGGCACTGGCATGTCAATAACAGGACCGGTCTGGCAGGAATTGAACACAACGGGAAGGAACAAAACATTAAAAAGAAGAAATTCTGCTGTTTGGTTATGCAGCCTGTACTGCTGGAGGTGTCCCCTTCCACTGACAGCCTCTCTAAGTGGAAATAATTGGAAGAACCTGCTTAGTATCACAGAATGGCCTGGGTTGGAAGGGACCTCAAGGATCATGAATCTCCAACCCCCCTGCCAGGTAGGACCACCAACCTCCCCATTTACTAGACCAGGTTGCCCAGGGCCCCTTAGAAACCAGCGTGATCTGTCCCGTGCAAGTCCTGCTTACTACCAAGCCCTGTTCATACAGGATGAAGCTTCTATCTTTTCCCCTCTTGAAATGCTTTCCTAAACAGCTTTGGTACTGCACAGTGGGAAGAGAAGGAGGGGAATGCCCAGGTGACTGCTCAGCCTGAGATGCCTCACAAAGTGCAGTTTCTCTCGCACAGCTCCAGCAGTTCAGTGCGCAGTGCTGCAGTGTCAGCTCACTGCCGTGATGCTTTGTGCCAGGCCATGAGCTACAGCGTGACAGCAGCAGAAGCTGCGGATGTTTCAGGTCAGCACCCCTGAGGAAGCACTGTTTGTACCTCTTTATGCTGGCTGAGTGGCCTTTCTCACTCCTTAAAGGAATTGCCATAGTGTTAGTTCACTCGCTTGTTATTAATGTAAGGATTATAGGCAGGCACTGTTGTGATGCATTTAACATCTCGGCAACCGGATGCTCTGACACAACCGAGCCATTCATTTTTAGCACCTGCCGCACTCGTGATGTTGCAGCAGCGCACAGCTGGAGCGCTTCCCCTTTCCACGGAGGGTAGAACCAGGAAGGCCCGGGGAAGAGCTCCATGTGCAGGGCTGACTCAGTGCTCCCATGTATGGCGCCGCAGAGAAACTCAGTCCTTAGCAGACATCACAAAATCCTAACGGTGAGGCGGATTTTGTAGCACCTGCTGCTATGAAACCTTTGGCCGGGGTGGCCACAACGTACATCTCCTTGAAGGAGACTCCCCAGTGTGTGAATGCTGAGCGCACTTCTCAGCCCCCACTGGGGGCACTGCCTGGGATCCCTCTTTTCTGCCCACAGCTCTGCCCTCCTCCCAGAATTAGGCCAAAAACACCGGCCAGAGTGGTAAAAGGGGAAGGATGGAGCTTTCAGCTTGGGATACGCATAATCACCGCATGGAGAGAGAGCCGGCGTTCCCTTAACAGCAGATCGAAGTTACACTGTAACCTGCTTATCTGCACTCAGTCACTTAGGAAGGAGCCGCTGAACAGCGTGGATGGCACGTTGCAGCCTCGCAGGCAGGAGCGGAGCTCCGAGCAGCGCCGGGAAGGCAACAGCAGCACGCGGTGCGCTTCCCCAGCGCCTTCCGACAGGATGGACGTTCCGTGCAGCCCCGATGCGAGGCGAGCAGCGCGGTGTGCAGCGCTCCGCAGGATCGGAGCAGAGGGGAAGCGGAACGGTTCGCTGCTCCTGGAAAGAGAGCCCCGCAGCAGCCGCTGCCCCGGAGGAGCCGCCCGCCCGCCCAGCCCCGCGCTACCTGCCGGAGCGGCTGCCGGTACCAGCGCTGCTCGAAGCCGGCGTCCCGGCCCGGCGAGAAGTCGGCGCGGAAGCTCCAGATTCCTCCGAGCTCCTTCAGCTCGCGGGAGGGGCTCTCGCGGGGGTACAGCATGCCGCCCTTCACGGCCGCCGCCGCCGCCCGCCCGGCCGCCGCCGCTGCCACCAACACCAGCAGCTGCAGGCGGCACTGCCCCGCCACTCCGCACGGCGCTGCCGCCGCCATCTTGGTTGTGGGCAGCGCCCGGCCGGGGGGAGGGGGCGTGGCTGACCGCTATAGGGCCCGGGCGGGAGCGGGAGGCGCTGCCGTGTGCGGCCTGGGGTGGGAAGGTCAGCGGTGGCGGTCGAGTGAGGCGGTACTGCTAGAGTCCTGAGACGTCTTATTCCTTTATTTATTTATTGCTTATTCATTCATTTAATAGTTGTTGTTTTTTCCTGTGTTTTTTTTTTTTCTCCCGTAGACAACTGTGGAAGCAGGTGGCCCAGCAGCCTCTGGCGAGCATCAGGCATGGCAAAGAGCCCAGATCACCTGACGGCAGCTCAGCCACGAGCAGGAAAGCGCTTGCTGTGTTAAGAAGTCACGTTTGAGCTGACCTATGAAGCATGGTAACGTTTTCCTGTTCAAAATACATCCCTCAGAGTTTAATTGGAAATAAAAAAGATGGAAAGTGTTATCAGAGAGGTCAGGGAGGAAGGAAATGCCATCTGATGGATTTTACAGGGCAGTTTTGGGGTGAGAAACCTCTAGAGTGCGTTGCCTATAAGAGTTCTCCTGCCAGGGAGGAGGGAGTTCCAGTCCATTCGTACCAGTGAACTGGATTCCTTAAGCCTCAGACGGGCTAAGGAAGCCCAGCTCAATCTTGCCCCCTAAAAGCAATATGTAAGACAGGAGTTTCAGTGAACTACAATACACCACAGTGTTTATTAACTCTGGATTAGTGTGATAAGCACAACGCTGCAGCCACGGGATATGTCCCCACACTCTAAGCCTGCTCCTTCTGCTTCTTCAGCAGCTCCCTCAGCTGCTCGATCTGGGCAGTCACGCTGCTCTTGGCAGTACCGCCCATGGCAGTGTACTGCTCCACGCTGTTGACAATGTTGAAAACCTGGGAGACATCGCTGGCAAACAGAGGGCTGGGGAGGCAAAGAGAAGGGGTATCAGTGGGGAGTGATGGGGCACTGCTTGATGGTTTTACGTGCTCATTGCCTCCAGGGAAAATAAGGAAGCAGAGGCTGAGCCTTTTTCCAAGGGGAAAAGCCTCATGAAGCTCTGCATCTGCACTTCTGGTGCCTGACAGGAGCAGTTCCTGACATACCAAAGACACAGCTGGAAAGGCAGAGCAAGGAAGTTTGAAGCCAAACTCCTCTACAGTGCTGGTGCCTCCAGGTCAAGGCATGAATTTCTCCATACCCTCCCAGTACCCGTGGCCCATACCCTACGTAAGTTCAGTGGTAGTGATGTTGTGCCCCTTCAACTGATACAGGCTTGGCAGTAGCAGCGATTATATTTCGGCTATGACAATTTCAGGGTGCAGTCAGGCCTGGATTGTTCACGGAAGGGCACCAGAGAGAAGCCTGTACTAAGCCAGGCTGACACCTGCCTTTTGAGGGGATTTATGGCAAAGTAACAGTCATACAAACCTGATGCTCTTTAGGTCCTCCAGAGTGAGTTTATTGATAGCAATGCCTTTAGTCTCAGCAAGGTGGACGGCCTTCCCAGAAACAGTGTGAGCTTGTCTGAATGGCATCTGCAATGAGAAGGAGAGATGATAGTCCAGTGCAACACTCAGTCAAGAATGGATGTTCTCTCATTTTGGCTGGTTTGCTTTTCCTTATAACAATGCATTCTAAACCTGTTGTTGACCCACACTGACCATCACCTGGGGACAGAACAGAAGGTCTCACTGAGCTGTATTCTGCATCTAAAGAAGTCAGAGCTCCAAGCCTTCCTCTGATACTTACTCCTTTACGAACCAAGTAGAGAGCCAGATCAGTAGACAGCAACTCAGGGGTCAGAGCCTTCTCCATGTTCTCCTTGTTGATCTGCAAAGAGGAGAGGCAGAGAGAGAGGTTATCATTTGCTGCTCCCTGGGGACACAATAGTGGTCTCAGTGAGCGGACTTCATCAAGGGGGACCAGGCTCTCCAAGGCCCTTCTGCCCAAGTGTATCTGAGGTGCCTGTGGTGGGGGCCATAACAAGCAGTAGGAGTGAGCAAGTCTTCATGTTAGGACCAGACTAGAGTTCTTACACACAGAATATGTCCTCCAACCACATTCAGTAATGAGAGGCTGAATCCTTACCTGGAGGGTAGAAATCACTCCAGTGGCAACCTGGAGCACAGCAGTCAGAGTGTCCACAACATCAAAGACAGCTTCCTTGTCTTCCTGTGTGAAAGCATGGACGGAAATTGCTGTTACTTTAGTTGATGCAGTGAAAAAGCCCACCAACATGAGTAGCCTGGCCAGCAGAGCAGGAATCTCATCACAGAGTCCCAGGCTGGGTGTGATTTACAGCATGCAATATCACAGCTCCATTTTTTTTTTTTTTATCATATTGCACAAAGGTGGCACCCATGCAGGGAAATGTAATGCAAGAGACTTCTATAGGGCAAGAGACAACTGTGTTTCTTCAGAGAACTGGAGTGAAAACTAATTTCTGTTTTACCTGCAGATCCTTGTTGTAGGTGCTTGGAAGTCCTTTCAGAACCATGAGAACAGCAGCCAACTGCAGAGAGAAACAGGTATGGCAATCGGTTAGTTAATTTTTACACACAGGCATGACGAAGAAAGCTTCTTCAGCCCCAGAATGAGCAGTTTCCCTGCCCCTCTTCTTTCTTTAACAGGCTCACCCGTCCAAACACACGACCAGCTTTGCTGCGGATCAGTTCCAGGCTATCAGGGTTCTTCTTCTGAGGCATCAGGCTGCTGCCAGTGCTGGAAGAAAGGAATTGG
>PPHD01010567.1:0-19536 GCA_002909625.1 Bambusicola thoracicus
AAACTAGCAGAGACACATACTTGGGTGGTAGCCTTTTCCTGGGCTATTCAACATGCCAATGAACACAAGTTACAACTTGTTTTTTGTTTTTTTTTTTAATATGGCAGTGACTCATCACATGCTAATCTATTTACTCATTTCCACTCAGTGGCCTTCATTATAAATGGTCAAATGGCCTGCTCTAAGGGTCCCCAGCTTTGTCTTAACATAATCAACAGTTACTGATCCAAGAAGTTCTTCTGTTACAGAACTATTTCCTTCTCAGGTTTACTTTCTACATACCCAGTACAGCACTCCAATTCACAGCTCTAGAACATACTGAGATCAACCAGAGCCACAGCACTGGAAAAACAAAACTGAAAATCCAGCCAAATAGGAAAGCATGACTAACAAGTGTCAAGCAGACGAGGAGACTTAGCTATCACATTACTCTTCATTAACTGGTGGATCACACACAATAGGGATCGCATTCGTAGTGACTGAGAATTTAAAGTCACACTGCAGACAGAACCCCGGTGAGCTGCACACAGACTGCAGAGCACTGGCAGAGCCCCCATGAAGTTGGTGGGCTCCAGGAAATCACAGCAACAGCTGCACGAGAAGTCTGAAAGCTTGGGTTCACATCAATTGCAACAGCCTCCAGAATTACAGCTTTACACATTTATGTTTTTATTCCTCCGGGTAAAGCAAAGGCCTTTATGACAATACACAAAGTGATAATTATAGCAATCTAAATCCCAGCTTTTGTGCAAACATGCATTCGTTGACTAGCAGTTTGCTAGCTTAACATCACCAAGTATTTGGTAAAGTGATTTACAAATGTAAGCTCTGCCAGGCCTTGCACCTGAGCAGAAGAGCAGTCAGTCACATTACACTGAGACAAACCGCAGTATTATCTCAGAGATGCCAACAAACAGCACTGACCAGATAAAAGCACCGCGCAGCTGAAGCACGAAGACATAACAGAAGACAGACCAGTACAAAAAAGCAGCACTGTTGATAAAACACATATAAACATCCAACCCCACCGTTAATCTAAGTCAATTCCAGCCTTATGAAAGCTCATTAAGCACACCATACTCAGCCAGCTGTGGCCATATACGTGCCTATGGGACTTTTCCTGCCTAGCTGCAGAAAGCTGTAAGTAATGTCATACAGCTGGTGGAATATGCAGTGACTTGGGGCTATTTTCAGCCTTCAAACAGGTGACCTACGGCCCCCTCCATCTAACCAGCTACGCACGTTCCTCAAACCAAGAGCACTCCTCGCTTCACACCCCGTTGGTGACCACGAGGTACCACTGCCCACCGCTGCTCCGGGATCTCAGCGGACATAACTCTGTGCCTACAACTTCTGCTCCCGCTGCCTCACCGCAGCCTGAGCCCAACCACGGGTGGGTCACACAGCCACCAGAAACGTTGGTGAGCCATTTACAGAAGCGGCTGTACTTGCCCAGTTTCTCCTAGAAGTGAAAAGTGCAGAACGGCCCTACGAGGACGCAGCGCTGTCAGGCACCACTTACATAAGGCTGACGCCAACACAAGATGGCCATTGGATTTAGTGATGCTCGGGGGGTGACCGGAGGTACCTCAGCACCGAAGTGCTCGGCTTAAGCGAGCGGAGCGCGGCGTTGCGCGGCCGAAGAGCGAACACGAGAGCGGCACCCGTCGGTCCTCACCGCGCTCTCACCGCGGCACAGCGAGGGCAGCAGCCCGGCCCCACGCCGCCCCCTCCTCCCCTCAGCGCCCCGCCGCCATTCCCAGCGCTCCCCTCAGCGACCCCCCCCCACCGCCCTCCGCTGCCATCTTCCCTCACCGCCCCCAACCGCCGGGACCCCGCCAGCCGCAGCCGCCCGCCCTCTCCTCGCGCGCTGCCCCGCGCCGCACCCACCGGCTCTCAGCTGCAGGCTGCCGTCCCTCCGGCTGCACCACAGCGCCCGCTCCCCGCTCTGCAGGATGTAGTGGTCCTTGGCTTGAAACAGCTCCATCCTCGCGTCGCTGCTGCCGCCGCCGCCCTCCTTCACCGTCCCCGCAGATGGGGAGCAGAGGGAGAAGCGCGCTCCCGAGCCGGGCAGGCGCGCCGCCCCTCACAGAGCACGGCGAGTCGCGACTCCTACCGCTCCGGCTCGGGGCGCTTCCTCAGGCGGCCGCGAGCGCGGGTTCCGGCCCAGCGCCGCACGTGACCGTGCCCAGCAGCGCCGCCCCGCGCTCTTAAAGCTGCAGCGCGACTCCCGCCCGTGGTGGGGTTTCGCGCCTTCCCGCTGCTTGTGGTGCCCCTCAGCGCGGCGGGAGCGGTGTGGGACGCGGCCCCGTGAAGGGCTGCGGGGAGGACGTTTGCCTTCAGCGGAGCGGTCTTTTCGACGCCAACGCCGAACGGGAGTAACCTGTGGAGCTGAGGGAACGCTGAGTGAGGGGCGCTGAGCGGGAGAGCCCGGTACGATCCCTGAGGGCCCCCCCTGAGGGCCAGGGTGTCCGTCTGCACTCGGTGACGGACTCTGAGGGCAGGGACGTCAAGCCCCAAGGCTGTCAGCTTTTCCTAAGCGAGTCATTAGGTGGAGATGGGCAAGGGTTGGTGGGGCTCCCAGAGCCACAAAACAGGCTTCCTTGCGATGTTGAGTGCTTTAGATCGGCGTGCACCTCCTGACACGAGGGTAACCGTGCGTCTCTCTCCTGTCCAGGCAGCACCGATGGCTGTGTGGTGGTGCCTGAACCCCTCAGCAGAACCCCTCAGAGGTGGGCTGTGCAGGGGCTGGAGCCCTGCTCCCCGTAGCAGCATTGCCAAGAGCCATCCCACCGTGAGTGCAGCCGTTTAGGAGCATCTTCAAGGTGTCTTGAAAACTAATGGTGCGTGTAAGTAGCTGCACACAGTGCTAGAAAGCCAATTTGCTTACCTTGTTGTTATTTATCGTCGTCTAACTTTCTTTCTTAAGAGAGTGATATCTTCGATGTTCCTAAAAATATTTCCTCTCCGATTTTGTATTCTGTCTGAGGTTTTTCTTATAAACACGATGTCAGATCTCCGATTTGTTTTGTTTTGCTTTTTAAGCACACGTAACTAATAGAGGAGTGATATGAAGGAGCCAAACTCCATTTGATTTGGTAATGGATGCCTCTGTGTGTCAGTGTTCTCCCCAGGGCAGGGATGCAGAAGAACACACTCTCTGTTCTTGACTGTGGATCCCGGTGTTAGAAACGCTGTGTGAATGCCCTGCAGCTCCCAGTGTGTCCTGTCACATTCCTGCATGCAGCAGTCAATGTCACTGGCAGAGTTATGCCAGTAATTCAGGTCACTCCTGCAGGTGCTATGCAAGAGAAGAGCTTAAACAGCTTCTCAGCATTTTAATGTATCTCTTTTGAATTATTTTATTCTCAGTGTTCCCGTAAGCACAATGTCATGTACTTATAAAGGCATATCAAACATACACAGAAAGGCAATAAAGGGATGGATTGCTCCACAGATCTAATACTGAAAGATTTCCTTTGAGGAATTAAGTTTAAAACTGTGCATTTAAGTAAGCACGGGCAATCAGGGCTTCCTCTTAGCATTGCCATACATGCCTGTATCCACAGGGACTGATTATTCATCTTTCGAATGCAGATTGCTGCACTACTTTTCTCTTATTTCATTAAATTCTAGCAGCACAGTGGAAGAGAAGCTACTTTGTGCAGAAAGTAATATATTTTACTTGCACTAGTGTAATTTTTACATGGGATTATTGTTCAGATTAATTATTCCATGAGGAGGTGAAGCTTTCTGAAATAACTTTTGGATGCATGCTCACATTCCAACAGATGTATAAAAATGAGATCTATGTTTTACATCCTACAAGGAAGGCAAATGGGAATAGTCAAGCTTATTAACTTGTTTCATCATTGTAGGCAATAGAAAGTTCCTGGGAGAAAAGGATGGCCTTCTTCTAAGCTTCAGGAAAACAAATAAACAAACAAAAAAGCTGATATCATGTTTAGTATTACTTTGTCTTTTGCATATTCATTTATAAATAAGCCAGCATTGGAAAAAGTCCTATCAAGAAGGATCACAGAATTGTAGGGGTTGGAAGGAAACTCTGGAGTCTAACTCTGCTAAAGCAGATTCCCTACAGTATGTTACATAGGATGCTCTAGTAATTCTTACAGCACTTTTAAAATTACTTTATAGAAAGCTAGAATATTGCTTTAGATACAGAATGTATAGGGAGAAAAACAATGCATGGTATTTCTGTGAAGAAAAGTTATTGTTCCATTTAAATATGAATATTTTCTCCTGTAGTTCACGCTGGCATTCTTACAACTGTCAGTTGTTTTTTTTCCTTCAGAACATCCTCAGCAGTAGCTGTCCTACGTTCTTTCTAGCTTGAGAGTGGCAAATGATTTCAACAGCACTGGTCAAATTGACTTCTGCTTTACACAGTATATACAGATAATGTTTCTACACTCATCTTTCATTGACTTCAGGAAAATGAAGCCACAATGCAGAAATAGCAGTATAACACGTGGGAAGCAGATAACTTTGGCAGCGTACAGCACTGGCAACCTGGAATTCAGTTTTGACCTTTCCACAATGCATTATAGCTAATAAAGCCTACCCTGCAAGTTAAAATAGACAAAGCAGAGTTTACAAATGGTGTCAGGCTCATAGATTAAAAACATCTCTGTATAAAGTGGGAAAGATCCTCACTTTAAACCTCTTCTTAGGGTCAACAGAAATGATATATATCCAAAAAAAATTTAAGGCTTAATGTTTCACTGGGATTCTTCCTCCAGCCCACTACCATTTCCTCTGTTCTTTCCTATGCATTTCTCTTTTTCTCCTTTGCTCACTTCATTTAATAAGTACTCTAATTTCTTAACATCACATATAATACTGAAATGTTTTATGCAAACATTGTATATGGTTACAGTTTTCTGCCTTACTTTCTTAATTCTTTTCATTTTTTCTGAATTCATCCTTTTCCTCTCCTTTTCCCCCTTTCTTCTCTCTTATTTGCCTGAAGAATCTGCATTAGTGGAGTAACTCCTACCTTAGTTTCTTTCCATTCTTTCTTTTCTTGCTAAATAGAAGTACACTCAGAGCAGATTTGGGAGAGCAGAAAAAGTATTTCTGATGCTGGAGCACTATTGGCAGCAGGAGGTGTTTATGGTGTTACCAAATCTTTTTCTGCAGTAAACATCAAGTGAATGGGAGTTTCAAAAGTAAAATTACACCTCCTTATTTTCTGTACCTATTCTGATATAAGCCTTTACACAGTGGATACTGAAACTTGCATCTCCAGGCCATCATGTTATGAACATGGGCTTCAGGTACAGTCTTTTCAGCCTGTTGTGCATCTCTATTGTGACACACTTGTTAAGAGTCATGGGAGAAGGCAACAGCTGATGAAAAAAAAGCATCTTTTTCATCTTCAATCTTCTGATTTTCTGCAGCCAGTCTTTAATCTGACCAATGATTCCCGGGATCTGCCTGAATGATGCAAGTGGGCAGGGCTTAGAAAACAAGAATGGTTTTGTACATCATTGCTTTAAAAATAAATTCTTCCTTCAGATAGGAAAAGCTGGGATAACAACTGTAAAAAAGAATGGCTAAGTGTAGCAAAACCTGCACTGAATCAGAGTGCAGAAAGAAAGAAGATTGTATCACCATGCCTTCTTATTTGTTGATTAGAATTGAAATTACATCAAGGAGATAAATAGGAAAACAAGTAGGAAGTGGAGGAAGGCAAGCAGACAAAAAGGTTCTTAGAAACGGATGGAGACAGCTTTCCAAGCAGAACACCATAGTGCTGCTTTGTTTTGTTTTAGTTGCAAATGATTTACTTCATGATGCAGTAAAACAAAGCCTCGCCCAAGAAATGAAGGCATTGTAAAACTTCAAACTGAATGAATAGATTGAAGAGCTAACTCACTTGGAGACACAAAATACGTCTGCCAAGAAAGCTGCTTCTTTCAGCTTTAGCTACATAAAGAGGAAAAGGTGAGGAGCTGCAGTACCCTCTGGTTTTCCAGATGCTCTGTTCAGTAGAATCCTTTCTGCAGTTTCTCCTACAGAGAAGTCACTCCGTGACCCTGCAAAGAGGGACAGCACTTCAGTTAGATAATGAGTCACAGGCAGCAGGCTTCTGAGTGGCAATAGCTGCAGCATTCCCAGCATTCTGTTTTACCGAGAAATGTGTGATGCCTTAAAGAGAAAAAAAAAATAATTGAGAATAATTTGGGGCTGAGATTTGCTCAGATGAATGATGGGGCTGATATGTTAGAATTTAACTCTCAGTGGGTAGAAGGCTCTCTTTAAACTGTCAACTGCACACACCTGTCTACCTGAAATATTTTGTTCTTTTCTACACAGTGCAAGTATACTCTATATTGAATTTTACCGTTCCTTCCTTTGATTGTGTAATTATGAACATTTCAGTTTGACATATACTTTGAATTAATTTTCCTGAGAAACCCATGAAGACTTTCAACTAAGATGATTGCAATTGCTCTGTGAGAACAACTGACAATCGGTTTTAAAGTGACAGGAAGAAATATATCCTGCACCCCGCTATGAGCTATTAAGGAGTGGCTCCCTGAGCAGTTATTTTGGTGCTTGTCACACCAGAGGAGAGTGGGACTCCAGGTGGGGTATGGGGCCAGCAGCTGAGGGCAGAGCTTTCCAGAATGAGTGTTCTGTCAGTGGCAGATCCATTTCAGGAGTTTCCCTCCCCTGCATGAGATTTCTGCTTACCCTTTGTCATGCCAAATCAAGCATTCAGTCTGGACACATTCTAGCTTGGAGTAAAGAAGCCTCTGCTGACAGTGGGGTGGACCACTGGGGAGAGGTAAGCTTCTTCAGCTCACAAAGATATACCAATTATTATTAAGCTACCAAGCATTAAACAGCATTATTTTAAAACCATGCTTTTAAATGATTGCTTTTTCTATGACACAACATTTCTCCATTAGTATTTTACTCATGAACGTCTATCAGTTATTCTAAAAACATGTGACTAAAGGGCATTCAGAAATGAGAAATCTCCTTATTAAACATCAGCATTCAAGACCCAGGCAAGTTCTTGATTTTGAAGGGCACTGAACATCCAGTCTAGAAAAGCATTTAGTTTATGCTTGGCTTTGAATGTATAAATGAAACATTTTTCATGAAACATTAGCAGGTGAGCACTGTCTTCAGAACTTTTGTGGTTTAAAACTAGGAACTAAACATTTGGAAGGGTCAAAAGATAACCTTCTACTTTAGCTGCCCTCTCTTTCTGAACAGGCTCCACCATCATCTGATATTCATTTATCACTGCCATTTACAACCACATCTCCATTCTGCATGCATTTTCTGAGCAACTTGGTGTTGTAGTGCAATGCATAGGGCTGCCTATGCATTAAAATAATTCAGAGCTCCTTGCAGAAACTCAAGGACAGACTTTGCTTTGCCCTTGTTCACCATTTGGTTAGGGCATTTTTCTCCCTTGGGGAGTTTTCTGTTTACATGCAATGTGTTTTCCTGAGATTCATAGAAGGGCAGTGTTTTCATAAGCCTGTCAGCCTCAGTTAGCAAGAATGAGAAAAAAAAAAGAGAAAGAACTTTGTATTTGCATTTTTTGCAGTTCACTGACAATAGCTAATGGGAAGGAAATGTGTGGGCTGGCAATTAGTTATGCACTCTCGCTCTCAATATTACCTGATTGCCTGCAGTTTGGTTTCAAATTTAAACGTTGATTAATGGGAAGTGATCTGATTTGGCAACAGTCCATACTTGAAAGCATGACTGACTGAATAGTATATAAATGCGCAGCTCTAGAGTGTAACATGAGGATTTTTACTTACAAATCCCCATGATTAAGAAGTGGTAGAACATTTTTGTGTGTTAGGAGAGACGTGCTCCTGGTGGCTTCCAGGTGAACATCAGAGAAATCATCTTCAACAGGCACCATGCCAATAACAGTATTTGAAGCAATCCTATTTATCTGTATTAGCAAAATAGTTGACAGGTGAAGTTAGTGGAAGCCATATAGTAGGCACATTTACTGCTTTGCTTTAGAATGACAAGTTGCGCTGTCGCTTATTTAGCTGTCTGACAACACAGGGAAGTAATTTTTGCTACTCTATTATTTATCTAAGGTATATTCCATCTAGTTATTTACAGAACTGTCAAGTGCTGTGATAAAGTTCACTATTAGACACATAAGCATGAAAGGCCTTAAAGCAGATCCTCAGGAAAAGGCCTCAGCCTTTCCTGTGTCATCATAGGGTTACAGACCTCTCTTAACAGTGGGTTCACTTTTTGCTTTGGTCATCTTTTTTTTGATGTCAAAATATTTATAGAAGCCTTTCTTATTCCACTTTTTAATCTAATGGCATTTTGTTCTTCCTACTTTCATCCTATGTGCCCAGGCAATACAACTGTAGTCCATATGCATTTAGGTTTTCTATATGCTCCCCTTTTGTATTACAGGCTGGTTACATGTTCACCATTCTGCAAGATATTTATTTGCAGACCAGACAAACTGGTTTGCCTGTTTTTTGACATGTTCTTTTTAATAGAAGAGTATGAATAATAAGTCCATGCTGCTGTGCTCTTACTATCTTCAATCACATCCATGGATGAGGGCTTCTGCAATACTGCAATCATATTCTTTCATTTGCCTAATTCTTAATCACATGTTGACTAACTTGATATGGCAGTTCCCCAGCTATGTGAGATGGTTAAGGGACTGTGATGCAAGGAAGTGACTTCCTGATTCAGAAATACTTTTGAAATGGCTTTTCTGTACCTTTTAGATAGGTTTACTCTGCTTTGAGCTGGAGCCTCCTTGGAACAAAAGTAACACAATAGGCACTTCTGCTTGGCAATTTACAGCAGATACAAAGAGGTTTGTTGGCACCAGAATGCTTCAGAAATACCTACAGACATCACCTTAGTACTAAATACTCTGGGGAACAAAGCTTATATATTTTTGTTATGACAGAAAAATACAAAACCACTGTTTTAATATTAACTTCTTGCAACATAATGAAAATTCCTCAAAACCAGGGAAAGAAGTTCAACATCAGAATTTTTGTTTGTATTTATTTTTAACTTTTCACTGGAATAGCTTTTCCATATGGCAGTTGTAGTTGTTATCTCTAAAGGGAGAAGGATTATGGCATTTCCTCCTTCCCCCTGGAAGTGACTTATTGACCAGTGGGAATATTTCCCTTGAGCCTCACTCAGCACACAGGAAAACAATAAAACTTTCCTTTCAAAACTAAGTGTTTGTGATTAACATCTGCAATATATTACATGGCTTACGGATAATATATTGATCTCCGTCTTGCACTTACTGTTAAGATCAATTCAGTGAGATTGTGTGCAAAAAATAAAGGGGAATTTTTTTAGTGCCTACAATTACTTTCTTTTATTTCATTCTATAGTTGAAAATTCCACTTGTGGCCTACCAAGTGAGTGTAATCATACATGAAAGGATTCGTTATATTGTTGTTGCCACCTCAATAAGCTAAATGTTACCTATTATATCAAGATCATATTTAATTCATAACTTTTCTCAAGTGAAATGATAGATCACTCTTTGCTACCACCATAACAAAATCCACAGCTTGACTACAGCCCATTCTGCTTGTTTTTCCTAATCTGATAATATAGATGTACTACTTTGCTGTTAGTTTCACAAGTGTACCAAGTAGGCTATTTCAAACACAAGAACTGCTTCACTAAATAGCTTATATATTTTACTGCACAGCCCCATGATAGTCTTTTCATTTATTAAGGGCTGAGCGAGCATTAATCCCACTGTCCAGATGCACAGCGCTCTATCTAGACCTACATACACCAATCCTTTGACAAAAGGAGATTTCAGTGTAGGTGCTTCTGTAACACGCTTCCTCACAACCATATGGGTTTTTATTAAGGTGGCGTGGGGTCAGAATTTAGGCTTCTGTGACAGGGTTTCAAAGACAGCATAGTCCTGCTCATGCTTCTATTTGTGAAATAGTGTTCAACTCACTGTCTTGAAAGAAGGGTAAAATGAATTTAATAAGAGGCAGGATGGAAATCTACTAGCACCTTGTTGAAGAGATATTCAGTAAAATAAGATTTGAAAATATTCTGGAAGCAAAGTAGGTTTACTACCTTTTGGAAGAGCTCACCCTCATTTTTACTTTGAAATTTGGGTTGCTTTTTTAAAGGCAAAATAGTTCATGCTTTAAAAAAGAAAAAGTAGACAAGATTTTGCTTCTAGAGAGGACAACAAGCAAAGTTACAGGACCAGTGGAACTCACGTCTTTTAGTAAGAAAACTAAAAGAGACCAGGAAAAAGTCCAGAAGAACTTCTCAAAGTCTTGACACATTGTGACATTCACTAACAATAGTGCTAAAGCCAGCTTAAATAATCATTTCCTCCTTCCCAGCTGTATGTTTCTATTCCTGTACCATGCCTACATTGTATAGCCACAAGCATTTGTGCAACATACTGTGAACTGAATTCAGGGAACTAATGCGGCTGCTGAATAACCTACTGAAGTATTGTTTATGAAACCAGGCTCCAAGTGACCCTCACCAGAGTAACAATAAACTTACAGGGCCCATACTGAGCAGAAGTATATTTACTTTAGTGTCACTCATTTACTTACGAATTGCCAAGAAATGCACAATCAGATCATGCCTATAATACAAATACACTGGTGCCAACCATGCCTACTTTAGTAAGCAGTGCAGTAAAATAGGAGAGGATCTGGGGAACAAAACAGCTAGTACTGGGGATCCAGCTTCTGCACTATGCATATTACAAAAGATTTATTTGAGACCAACCTGGTTTTGCCCTAGAGACACTATAATGCAATAGAAAGCACAGCAATGATAGCAGGGTAGCAAAATCCTAGGCTGCAGCAAGTGAGGATTAGCCCAAACATAGCAGCTGTGGATAAAGAAACCAAAGGAAGAACCTGCTTACCCTCTGAAAGGCCTCAGGTATGTAAGGATCTCCAGCAAGATACCCTTGTCTCCACTGCTAAGCCTTAAATGAGGTCTGGGAAGGGGTGGATCCTGACTCCACCCGTTCTGGTCACTCAGATGCATTGTATGCACCTGAGCTCCGCTGAGTTGGCTCTGCCTTCCACCAGGTGCTCAATCATCAGGTGCTTCAAGCTGTGACTTAGCATTTCCACTACAAGAACCCTTAGAAACCAGAACACATTAGAGGCTGTCCTGAAGTGCAACTCCTGGTTTTGTTTCAACTTTAAACAGTTCAGTTCATGTGCTCTTCCATACTTAGAGCAGCAGAGCCCTTTGTTGAGACACAAAGAATGTCATCCAAAGGAGCTTTTCCACTGACATAATTATATCACCTTTCTAAATGACATGAGCTGGAAAGGCAAGAGGGGTCTTCTGTAAGTCTTTCTATATCTGAAGCAGATTTCTAGCACAGCTATGCTGCAGAAGAGGTGATTATTTCTAACAGTGCTTATGTAATTACTCTAGCAGACATGTAAAACCACAATAAATCTCTCAGCTTGCCTCAACACACAAACCCAGTGTTCTCCAATAGAACCCATGTTTACAGAACCTTGACCTCTATGTAGAGTTGCATTTATATTGCAGAGATGCCCACCTGTATGTAAGAAAGGAACAGGGATGTGTAAAGTTCTAAGAATGACACTGAATCCTTTTCCTATGAGAGCAGAATCTCTTGCTGCTAGGCAGTAATTTAGGTCAAAAACGCTATCAACTTTTCCTTCATCTGTGGCTTGTGGATATAAAAAGGCATGTATGGAATTTGCAATGCTCAAGCACTTGCTGCATAGTAAAGTACCATGCTGGTAATTACAATTATTATGACTCTCAAAGGGCTAAACCAGAAGATTAAAAGAACTTTATTTTCCTGAGAGATTAAATGTTCTATACTTAATAACTAGGATAGTTGATCATTGCTATAAAGAGGCTGATGGTGTTTATTGCTGGCTTTGCATTTCCTGTGCAGTGTTATGTAGGTCATTGTAAAACATAAGGAGGACAGACACGAGACTGAAAAAGAGGGCTGAAAATCATAAAGTCTGAATCCTTGCCTAGCCTTGGATAAAAAACTTCTCTTACCTTTACATACACAACTAAAGATAATATTTCTATAATGTACAATGTTGCTATATACGACTATTCTGATATGTGTAAAGTATTTTAATATGTTGGTGCGGAAGTGATTACAATCATACTAATATGCATATAAATGAAAGCTCCGTGTTTTATGGAAATGATAAGAATAGGGGAAAAAGATGTAGGACTGAACCTTAGACAAACGTGGGAAGTTGTGTATTGCCATTGCAGTCAGCTGAGTTTTGCATTTTTGAAGAGAAATGGAAATGAGAAACCAAGGTGAAATCAGAGCCTCATGTAACGCCTGGCAATTACTAATGTATTTCTCACTTTGTTTGACATTTTAATTATGTTTCAACATATGTTTGTATTTGTGCAATATATATATACTGTGTATCTATAATAGCTTTACACTCTAATTCTGTGACTACGTGCGATAAATCAGAGAGCTGTAGTGCTGTGATTGATACGTAGCTACACAGATGACTCAGCTTTACCAGAAGATATTTCTGAGAAAAGTCCGAAGCCATTCCTGAAAACTGTAGAAGCTACTTATAAATAATGAATGATGTCTTGGGGGGGCAGGGGGGGAGGGAGGGGAAAAGAGATGCAAATAATTGCAAGGCATCCTTTCATTTATGAAGGCAGCATAGGCCTGCAAACACTCACTGTAGGAAGAAATAGGACTATCTCTGAGCAATTATTGAAGGGAAAAATCACAAGCATGTGTTTTAATTGCAGGAGTCTACATTATGTCATCAGTCTGGTAGGATCAAGTGGAGACATGACAGCCTTGGAATGGTAAGTACTGACCTTTGAACACTGACAGAGGATGAGTAAGGCTCCATAAAGCAGGGAATGTATTTGGGCTTCTAAATTACCATGATTTTCCAGTATTTGAAAGATCAATGGAAGGTTATAACTGTATATATAATGCTGAGTCTATACCACCTTAAGACTTAAAAAAAAAGGCAAAGAAGAGTTTGAGAATTTTAGATCAAATTGCCTCATTCCTTAAATGGAAAAAAAAAAATAGAAGGAAAATAACCAAAATATCTCCTTTCAGATACTTGCAAGACAATCAAATGTTATGACACAGTTAGCATAATAATGTTGAATCAATACCCTTCTGACGGTCTAGCAGTCCTGGGCAGACAGAGTAAAACTTGACCTAATGTGACTCTTGTGCTTTTCTCATAATTATCCAAGGAAACACAGTCCAGTCAGGACACCTCCATAGCCTCAAATAGTTGGGAAGTTTCTCCTGTAGAGTGGTTCCTAATGGCTGACTGTCACCCGATACTACAGAGGACAGGCATCCTTGGCAGAATGAGAACTGGCCACAGGGTTGTGGTTATAATTAGAAACTTGTTATTACAAATTTAGTAATCAACATAGCTTATAATCTACATTTTCTAGGGCCTAACATAGCTTACAGTTGCACAGAATTTCTAGAGTTCTCAGTTACGTGCACTTTCCAGTTACCGAAACCCTTTGTATATCCGGTCAAATTCTTAACCAGCGCATAATACAATAATCACAACCTAGACTCAGGCTTTAAGTAGAAGATCACACAAGTCAAAGGCTCACTCAGTCCTCAGAAGAGGAATACAATAGAGAAGGTGTTCCTGGCCACTGAAGGATCTCAGGTTTTGCTGTACAGCAGTAGCAATGTTCAAAGTCCCACTCAGGGTTTGCTGCTGATTGATTTTATAGAGTGCTCTCTGTACTTTCCTGTTCTATGATGGGTGTCACCATGTTCTGGCAGCTCAGCACCTGGGGCTTGATAATGCTTGTGGCCTTCTCATGCTGTTAAAGGGTGTCCCTCCATGCTGGTGCTGGAGAGGAGGAGAGAGAAGGGCAGAAGGTAATACATGAGCAGCCTCCTTATGGATGTTTACCTTATTGTTGTTTATGCTGGCTGTTATCAAGGGGTACTAATACTAAACTCACAAGTTTGGTACTATTCTGTATCTTTATTGATGGCCCAAATCATGAAATAGCCAGTATGTTTAGTAAATTATCAGGCTAAGAGGGCTCAAAAGCCTACTTGGTATCTGGATTCCATTATGATATTATTGTGCCAGGCTGAAGAAATGTTCTCAAATGCATGAAATGGCAGGCAAGAGAAAATGTTTCTGGCTATAAATACAAGCTGAGGAACAGCTGGTTAATCAAGAGTTTTGGGGTAATCCTAGATCACAAACTGATGAACCAACCAGTAGGAAAAAGGAAAAAAATCCAGTTATGCTAAGATGAATACTCAGGAGCATTACACAGAAGGCCAATGCAGTAATCCTTTTGCTCCACTGCTAGTAAGGCCTCAGTGAGAATACTATATTGTTTGATGCTACCATTTCAATAATTACATGAATTCACTGAAAACAGGCCAAAGGAAAGTCTGAATTTTAGAAGATGTGATTCATGATTTGAAGAATTGCAATTCTTTGGAGATGTATAGGAAAGAGGAAAACAGTGTTGAAATATACAAATAATGCTGGAAAGATAACAAGAATAGCTGTTTTCTTTGTCCTCTGTCAATGAATCATATAAAGTCTGAGGCTGAAAGGCCCTGGTGGTCCAACCCTCTGCTCAGAGCAGGGTCAGTTATAGCAGGCTGCCCAGGAGCGTCTCCAGAGGAGTTTTGAGTACCTCCAAAAATGGGAACTCCACAACCTGCCTTAGCAAGCTGGGCCAGTCTTTGTCCACTCTCACAATGAAAACATTTTTTCTTATCTGTATGTAGAATTTCTTGTATTTCAGTTTATGCCCTCTTGTGCTGTCACTGGGTACCACTGAGAAGAGTCTGGCTCAGCCTTCTTTTCTTCCTCCCACCAGTAACATAAACACATTGATAAGGTCATCCTTGAGCCTTTTTTTGTTTGTTTGTTTTGTTTGTTGACGTGGGGTTTTTTAATCTGAGGCTAAACAATCCCATCTTTTATCCCAGATAAGAAATAATGAGTAGAATTGCCGGAAAAAAATGAGTTAGATTAGACAGAAGGTCAGAATCTGGATAAATAAGTATGGGAATGGACTGCTCACCGAAATGAGCTGTGCTTGCACACACCACTACTGATTTTTAAGAACAGCTAAAATGGGTTGAAATGTGAGATTTCTGAGCCCAACTGGTGCATTATGCATGCAGCTGTTCTGCTGGCTGATTTGATTTGCCTCGAGCCTCTGTGTTAATTATAATGACAAAGATAAAACTTGCCAGCAATCTTAAAAATAGATGCTACTACCCTACCTTTAATCAAACACAGCGTCCACAGGCTAATGCCATTTAACAACACCATCTGTGGCCACAGGTTCGGTTCTTAGTTGGAGCAGCCATTTATCCTTTGGTTTTGTTCAATCTGTTTGGATTCAACTTAGGGAAGATAAAACAGAAAGCAGTCATTCCTGTTGTAAAAGGCTTCTGAAAGGACTGGGCTGAAAATAATGTTTGCGTGCCATAAAAAGGACTAACAGGAACATTACTTGCTCTGGAGTGAAAATGCCGACCCCAGTGCTGTACTGATTTCAGGAGGGGATTATTTCATAACGTAAAAATGCGAAGTTAGAATTAGAACCACTATTTCTTAGGGCCACAGTGAAGGTGAATGAAAGCACAGAAGTTCAGGTTTCTCATTCCTTTCATAGAAGTTTTTCTGCCGCCGCACGCATCGGTGGTGCCAGCTCAGCGCTGAGCACAGCCCTCACCGCGCAGTGCGCTCGGTACTCTGGGGGGGTCCCTTTCAACCAAACCGGATTCTATTCCGCTCCGTTCCTCTCCGTTCCGTTCCGGGCTCTCCCGCGGCTCCCAGTCGCTCCCTGCCGGCCGTCGGCAGCCGCTCGCTTCCCGGAGCGGCGTCAAGCTGTGGTAGCGTCATGCATAGAGCTACGGCGGTAAGTCGGCTGGAACGAACAAAGTTCGTGTTTTCCAAGTGCAGTAATACAGCTGGCTCAGCTGGTCCTCAGGAAGATGGCTGTACGATGAGGTTTAAATTAATGTTCCTTGACATCACGAGTCTCTTCCACTGACTGGATTCTGCTGGGAATAAGGTTGGTGGGAAACTTATTTCTTGATTCAAGCCTAAGCAACTTCAGCTTTTAAACTTGGAAGTCTCCTAGAGCCTGGATTTGCCAAGAGTGCCTGCTGCACATAGCCCACTCCTGTCGTGTGCTGAAGTGACCAGATGAACTAACAGAAGTTGGGCCTTTCTTCCTCTATCATTTATACAAATACACTCACTTCTGCACGACTCCTCGCAACTTTGGCTGTGCGATCCTTGAGGCAGAAAGTACAATAAGGAAAATCCTATGCACAAAATACTCCTTGGCTTTCCTGCCCCCATGGGAGAGGAACATTGCAGGAAAGCATGCATCAGGAGTGGACAACTAGTGAATGAGGCTCTGCTTGGATCCCATCTGGAAATGACTATCAGTATTATATGGAGCTTGAAGCATGTCATGTGCAAGTAGGGTTCCAAAAGCCTCATTTGGAACCCAAATCTGAAAGCGGCTTGTTTTGTGGTGGTTTTGTTTTTTAATGCTGAATGTTTCTAAATTGTTTGTTTTAACTGAACTGCAGGAACCCAAGGCTTCCAATTGCATGCAAACCTGCCCTAACCTGACACCTTTTATGAGCTTAAAAAAAATACTGGAGGAACGTAGGCTTCTACTAGAGCCTGCCACCAAAGCGTGGAAGCATCTTGCCAACATGTTTACTCACTGCTGTAATGAACACATGCAAGATTAGAAAGTTTGTTTAGGTATTACTGGAAACCTTTTTCCATCACAATCCTTTCAGCTGTTTCACAAGCACTCAGCAGGAAACTCGGCCTTTGGGCTCATGCATAAGGTACGTGTAGTGGTGAGGGAAGACTTAACAGTGCCAAGCTGTAACCCAGGGAGCTGCCTAGGGAGTGCACTGTGGGTCACTACCAGACTAAGGTACAGGAACTTGCAATGACATGAACAACAGAGGGAAGTAAGAGTCACAGCCTAAATTGGCTCTTTTGTCAGTGTCATGTAATGTGCTTGGGATAGTTTGCCTGCGTATGGCACAACTGCAATATAATTGCAAACATCAAGAAATGAGTATGTAGACTTAGGTGGGTTGGGACGGCTGTAACGTAAATCTGAGGCAGGGGAGGAGCTACAGCCCAGCAATGCAGAGTCAATTTCTCTGCTCTGAAAAACACATCCTGTGATTTCCTACTCATGTATTGCTTCTTAGTGTAGTCAAGCACAAAGTATTTAAGGCAGCGATTCACTGTGCATGCAATTGTATGTTATGTAATAATAATTATGTGTCTAATTGCTATTGCAAAAAAAAAAAAAGTGTAATAATAATAATAATAAAAGCTATGATTTCTGCCTTCCAAAGTAGTGTGTATTTTCTTTGAAGTAATCAGGGACTTGTTGCTAGGCAGTTAATATTTAAGGTACCTTAAATATTTTAATGCGTCTATGCCTGCTGTTTCTAGGCACCAATATTTGTTTATGTTATCGTTATACAACCCTTTCTACCTTATATCCTTTGTTCAGTCTAAGCTAATGGATCCATACAGCAAAATTCCCATCACACACATTTTTTTTCCACAGAGAGCAGATTTACTTAACTACTGTTGGAATGATAAAATCCCTCTGATGCAGATTTGTTCTTCGTCAGGACGTTTTGCATTAATACCATTTACTCCTTCTTTGCACAGTCCTCCTCCCAGGTGTGTTCTGCCTTTGTGATGGCTTGGTGTGTAGGCATGTAGTGATTTTAATAAAGGTTTGAATTTAATGGTTGAGAATCAAGATTCAAGATCACGTTTAACTGTAGATGTAAACTAGGAGTTGAAATACTGACTTTTTTTGACCAAGCTCTGAATTTTTAAAAGAAGCCTTCACACGTAATCTCTGATAAGACAGTGGGCCAAGAGAAACAAGATTTCATGGTAGCTGGAAGGCAATCGAAGAGGGTGGGGGGGAGGTATAAGATCTCATCAGAAAGTAAAGCTTTGAGGGAAGATCCTGGGGACCAAGTAAGCACTGACAACTACTGAAATACAGAAACAGGGGAACGTGCTGCCACTACTTCAGTCCTTTGGAAGAATCATAGAACCATTGAATCACAAGGTTGGAAAGGACCTACAACATCATCTAGTCCAACTGTCCTCCCATTGCCCTTGCTACCACAAGCTACGAAACCGTATCTTGCAGCTCCTCATGCAGACAGAAGTAAAAATTTCAAATCTTTTTGGCAGTTCAGTAACACTGCTTTAGATTTTCCTTGGTTTCATCTCAATTTTATTCAAATAAAATAGAAAAATTCCTTCTGGGTTGTGTTCTTACATACAGAACTTAAGCTCCAAGCTGTGCACTTGGAGAGCCATGAGACACTGTTGACTCTTTGTATGCTTTGCCTCAGATCCATATGGGCTGCAGAAAATATCCATTATCTGCTTGCCAACCCTGTGGGAAATACACCAGGAGAATTATTCCAAACCTTGCTCATTTCTGCAGAGGAGCTAAGCCTTCCTGAAGGAATAGAAATGGGTGAGAACTGAAAGTTCACCAGATGATGAAAGGCAATAAAACAGGGCCAAAAGTAATTCATGTGATGATTTTGCAGCCCAGATTATCAGGTATCACAGAAAGTTCCATAGCACTTTGTTGCTAAATTCAGCATATTTCTTCTGTGGTTTTAAAACTAAGATCCACATCCCCCCTCCTTTATTTGTAATGGATTTAAAATTTGTGAATGCAGCTAACAGCCCTGCACACAGCTCCTCTATGCACTGAATGTGTGTAATTAAAGTAATAGCACATCAAAGTTCATTGCATTTTCTTGCCAGCTTACCTCATTTCCTAAAAAAAGAACCATTTCTCCTTAGGAGAAACTACTTATTTTCATGTCTCTTCAATCTTAAGCCTTTTTTTACTGAGACTTTTAATGATGTTATCAATTAGTGCAAATTCTAACACTGATTTCTGAGTTTGCTGTGGAACACACATTGCAGACACTGTACAGTCTTTGTACAGATGCCTGATGTAAAGGACCACTGATGAAGACCTCCATATTCCACATTTAATTCTGAGAAGTGAAGGATGTCTTAGCAGACGGGTGCCCTTCGGCATTCTCTCCAACACTATGCATGGCAAATGCGCCTTTTTTTTGGTTTTCTACTTCTGGTTGGCTGCTGCAGGGATGCTGAAGGCTGAACTTCTTCTCTTTGAGCAGATTCTCACCTTGCAGAGAAGCAGTGGAAATTCTAGTGGGCAACAACTGAAATTCCCTCTAATTTCTACCCTTTTCTAAAAAAAGTTGCCTATTTATACATCCTGGAAGCATATTTGACAGAGTTGGTGCTTGTTCCTCTACTTCGTAACCAGGTTCTTGCCCATCTTAAAATAACTCTTGCTTTGGAATCCACTGGCTGGCATACATTTGTATCTAGTATTACAAAGGACGGACAGACCATTACA
>PPHD01010568.1:0-19535 GCA_002909625.1 Bambusicola thoracicus
ATGATCCTTGAGGTGCCTTCCAACCCAGGCCATTCTGTGATTCTGTGATCTGCTATGTGCAGAATTAAAACCAACTTGCAAACTCTCCAGATCACACAATAGTTACAACAAAACTGACAGCACGCTTCCTTGAATTCTCCTCTCCTGGAAAGGCCAAAGAGAAATGATCAATTGGAAAAGCAGTGTGCTGTGGAATATAAATGTACAAGGAAAGGACCGAGTATTTTCTGTTAAAAGAAACTGAGGTAATTTTCTGGCATTACAAAACCCCTATTCACCATTCCGAGCCTTATCATGTTTCCTAAAGAGCTGTTCCGTTGCTAACCTCAGTTCAACCGTCTCCAGCAGCAGCAGCAGGAAACACAAGGAAAACAGACCCGCTGGGTGTACACTCATGGTCTCCAAGCCAGACCACAGAACTACGTGGAACTGAATTTAATTTCCTGCAAGCCTTGCCAGCCGTTTTCAGCTCAGCACAAGCACTCCTCCTTTTCCTTTTCCTCAGCTGAAGATCCATACGCTGGTACCTCTACCCGTTTCCAGGTCCTGATCCCAACCCAACAGGCTGCCACTTGGAGGCTCGGTCTCACTTCTTCACCATCTCTCATGCCATCACCTGCTACGCTGCCCTTTCACCATACAGGCCATAAAAAGCAGAACACAGAAACACCTCCCTGGCTGCAAATAAGTTATAAAACAGGCAGAAAAGAGTGCACACTCCTCTCAACCCCACCCTTTCTTTTCTTGTGCATACAAATTTAGATCCCTGTGTGGGAGCACTTCCCTGGAAACATACATTAACCAACTTCTCTGTTTATAGGCTGGTTCGTTTAATACGTATACTCATATTGAAAATGACACCATCACTTGGTGCTGACTGTGTGAGTGTAACACAAGTTACTTGGGACATTCCCTTAGCATGATGCTACCTGCTGTCTTATACTTACCCGTGGTCCTCCACTTCTTAGCTTACCCTTCCCCGGGTGATTGCCTGGGCCCTGAAATTTGCAGTGCAGCACCACCACATGTAGACATACAGACAGATATAGATGCACGCACATATATTCCTACTGTGGAGCATCTGTGCTGTAGGACTGTATGCTTTAGAAGTCGAGACCCTGAAAATCGCTCTTTAGTGAAGAGCTCAACTGGTAGCTGTTTGCCTTTTTGAGGAAAATAAGGAAGAACTGGAAACATACACAGGAGGACCAGCAGGTGGATGATACTGTCTGCATCCACGTCACGGGGCTGCTGGGTCAGTACTGGCAGGCTGCTCTATCCTGAGCTTTGGACCCAATTATTTCAATTCTAAGGTGGAATTTCTAATTCTGTACCATGTTCCCACATAAGGACTGGATTTGCACTAAAGCCAACTTGTGAGGGTTGATGCAAATGCATTTTGAGCAGTCTCACTGGCATCAGAAGGGCCAATGGTTCACCTACAGGTGGGTTTTTCTTGTGTTTTTTTTTTTGCTTTAGGTAAGCTCTGAGTCTAAACCAAAGATAGAAGCTACCCATTCCATAAAAGACTTCCATTCCTCTCTTGACATTGCAAATAGATCTGACACCAAATAACACTACATCACATTTCTTGAGTATTTATATGTGAGAACCCAGCTATAAAATAAATACGCTGCAAAGTGAATCAGAATTGTTTTCTAAATAGTCTCACATGAGACACTTAAGTGCTAAGAGCGCATTCCTTGTTCCAGGAACTTTACAATATGATTAAGTTCAATTTAAAAAGGAAAAACAAATCTACCATAACCGCAGTTTTGAAGACATTTCTACCTCAGTGCATACTGTTCCTCTGCTCCCTCTCCCAGAAGTCTCACCACAATCACCCCTTCATTACAATCCATTCAAACACTCCATACAGTTGAATAAGAAAAGCTTCTAATCAATGACTTACCTTCAAGAGAGCCAGGGCTACGTGAAAGATTATGTTCATACCCTGAAAAATAAGAAGAAAGAGACTTCAATCATTGCCAGTATACAAATCTCTTTTCTCTGCTACTTATCACCATGTAGCATCTTAACGAGATGCCATGAATCCCTGGAGAACGCCTCTCTTTTCCCTGCTACACTTCAAAGCTCGTCATTAAAGCTCCAAGGCTCAGCTCTGGAACTCCTGGCTGGGGAAGATGAAGGTTCTTTGGAGTTCTGGAATCTGGCTGAGCAATTAGCCAGGTGCTTTGCATGTCACAGGACACCTCTCCAGTACCTGCCAATGCTGCTTCTCATCAGCAGCGCAGAATATTGTACCAAGCAGCCCTTCAGGAAAGCATCATAAATATTTGAGTTGGCGAGGCTCTTCCCAGTAACTCAGAGCTGTTATCAATCACTTAATGCTGTCACCGTAATTCGTTGTGAGATAACAGCACAACTTAGGAGAAGGGAGCCTTCTTCAAGGAATTTCTGCTTCTGCCATGGAGTACTTCTCCAAGTCTCCTCCTAAAAGCACTGTGATTACACTCCTACAAAAATCAGACCTTATGAAAACGTGCAGAGACTTTGGAAGCATTCCTGGGAACAAACTGTGTTTCTTTTCCTATAGGTATTACAATGCCTTGAAGAGATGGTACCATTAATTAGTCTTGGAAATGCTACCACATTGGACACACTGAATATTGCAACACTCACAGAATTACTGTGCACAGTCATCACGATGACAGACTGCCTTTTTCCACTAGAGGTCACAATTGCAGCAGGCCTGAGCCAAAAAGCATTAACAGGAAACCCTTTTGCCAAAAGTGATAACAGGGATTTCAAATGCAGTCGTTATCTTGCTCTTCACACTTCGTTCTAAGAAGAAAAAGGTCTGCCTGTGAGTTTCAGTCATGACACTCAATCCCAGAGCACCTACAGCCGTTCTTTCAGTGCACAGCACTCCCCGCTGCGTTCCAAACACCCACCTGAGGCCAATGCCCCATTGCATGCAGCCCTGACAAACCAACAGCGATGAGTTCCTAGCGGAGAGGGTTGGATAGGAACATGCAATCTGTAAGTGAGAGTCACAACCATCAGCCATTGCAGAGACTGTGCTCTCTTTTTAACAGATGGGTTGATCAGATTTCCTTAGCTAAAAGTAAGAGTAACATGTACAATTGCTGGATTACTAAAGAATTGGCATGTTACAGCAGAAGCCCTGCCCGACACACCAGCACCCTAAAACCAGAAGGCCAAAGGGACTGAAGGTACACAGTACAGCCCTGAGCAGCACCCTATCAGTCCCAAGGGCAGAGAGCAACCCTCCCTTTGCCTCCAAGAACCCTCCCTTTGCCTCCAACTCAAGGTGACATTTTGGATCGGACGCAGCAAGTGCTGCAGGCACGGGCAGTCCCATGGTGCCCAGGTTGGGCTGCCTGCACCTGAGGAGTGGCAGCTGGGAGACGTGGAGGTGGCCCCTGGCAGCCTTCAGGCAGGCTTCTACCCACGTGCAGGGCTGGCAGCAAGATGCTTTACATTCCCATTGTGATGCCTTACCCACCTGGTTTAGTAATTCATAATCACTGACTCAAACCGCAGACCTGCATGTTTCCTCCTAGCGCAAGAAGGGCCGTTCTGACATTACCTCCTTTTTCATAAACATTAAACTTGGCTACCTCAGCTCAATTTTTCCAGTCTCCTATTTAAAATCCTACTTCATTTACAACACGCTGATTTATAAGATTCAGCTTAAACTCCTCCATCTATTTTAGAAGCAGAAGAACCAAAAATACCAGTGAGTACCAGACATATAAATCATTGCTAGCAGTATCCCTCCAGCAGTTTTATAATGAAAACATGGAAGTACATGCAAATCACCCACAAAGGAAAGAGGAGAGAGCCCACATTAAATGAGCTTTAGATAATGACTTTTTCAAACCAAAGGTCATCATTTTAACTGTGCATTTTGAAATAGCTGCCTTAACGTCATACAGATCTCAGTATTAAAGTGTCCTTGCAAACATGAAAGCTGTCAATAATTACCTAAGTGCTTGTTTGACATATAACAGCCAAAATGAAAAATATTCACTACTTTAAACAAGAGCTGCTCTTAGAGCACAGGAGTGGTGAGGGGCTTATCGTGCCCTATTGATTCTCACGCAGCCATTCTGTTTTTCAAACCAAGAAGCTTTGCAGGGCAAACAAAGGAGGGTGTGCAGACTGCACAGCTTTCAGACAGGAAGCCCAGGGGCAGAGATCCCAGAAGGCAGGCATGTGGATGTGCTTCTCCTCAGAGCTTGCAGCGACCAGAAGAACTAGCAGTTTCTACAACAGCCTGTCTAGAGGCTTATCTGTCTAGCTGAACGTCTGCACAGTATCTTCCTGCTTCCATCAAATGTTACTGAAGAACCCTCTTAAGCTCGCATACAGGCCTCAAGCACTCCAACAGACCTCGTTAAGCCCAAGCTAGCTCTTCTAGTGAGAGATGTTCACAGTTGCTCAACCCTCTGCAGCCAGAAGCACTCTTCCAGGAGCCCTCAGCTTCACTCCCTCTGCTCTCTGAAACAAGCTGGCTTCCGAAAAGGCCTGATAAAAAGGTGGGGAACGAGGAGCAACAAACAGATGGTAAAGGTCATAGAATCATAGAACCACAGAACAGCCTGGGGTGAAAAGGACCACAGTGATCATCTGGTTTCAACCCCCTGTTATGTGCAGGGTTACCAACCACCAGAGCAGGCTGCCCAGAGCCTTCAGGTCCTCTGTAAGTGATTTTATTTAGTGAGATCTCTGTGGCAGAAAGGATGCTTGTGGCCTCCCTTAGAAGTGAGGAGGTGTATCTATCCATCCAGCAAACCTGTCAAGAAATAGGAACAAAACAAAGGGAGCTAAGGGAGGGAACAGTAAATGCATTTAGGCAACTGGCAAAGCTCACCAGCACAATGAGGGGAAGACAGAACAGTCAGGACATACAGTTTAATCCTGTACTATCTGGACAACATTTCCATATGGGATTCCTTTGGGAGTTCTCTTTCATCTTAAATCTTGTCTTAGAAGACAGAAGCCTTTCAGGAAGGCAGGCCACATTACATACCAGCATCCAACCCAGACCACGACAGACCTTCCTCTGGTTACAGAGCAACACCTATACATCATTTCCATAAACAAAAGGAATGAATCTCTTCAAGGAGCGCACAGGAAATTCATTTGAGTGTCCTTCTCTTTGCTCCTAGATGTAGGCAACGTGCAGGGAAAGCAGTGAAGGTATTGATACAATACTCTCTGAAGTTCAGCACCAGGTGAAGAAGAACGTGTGAGCACATCCTTAAGGTTGGAGGAATCTGAAGACTAACACGACATGCCATCAAGAACCAGTTAACCTGCTGCAGTCTTACAAGTGAGTTTTCCTTTTTTTAGGGAGAGATTAGCCATTCCACTGAAGTTAATTTGACATTGTTTCATCGTTTGAAAGTGTTTCATAATTATGTGTTCAATTGCACACTCCTTCAAAAGAGCTGCAGAGGCTAATTGGGGTTACAAACTCAAAGGGAGAATTAAAATTCTATTTATGGTTTGGATTGCTTCCAGCAAAACATTTGTTTGGCATCTGTAACACGCTGTGAATACACAACAAACTTTAGGAATGTCACAGATATATTTACGTTGCTGACACCGTAAAATATGCTCTGAAGCCCAAATTTCCCTCTGTAAGTAACGCAGGCTTGGAGCACGCAAAGATATGCACATTAATTTGAACCTTTTACTCAGATGTACAGCTTGTGCTTTTGTTCTAGTTCAGTGACAAGACAACGAAGGAAACGAAAAGCTAACTCATTGAAATAAGGCACAGGACAAAAGGAACAGTTCTATTTACCAAGATTTGCTGCATTTGCACACACATGTACATCTGCGTTTGGTCATGGTTACTCACTTCAGTGCTTGATTACCATTTGAATGTTTGCCTCTCGTTAGCCCAGCAGATCACGGACACGTATGAAAAGAACTGCTAAATTCCATTGGAAAAACAGTTTGTAATTCTTGCTCTAGAAGGCCCAAAGAAACTTAATTTTCAAATTCTGGTTGACTCCATAGAGCTAAAAGCTACAAAACCATGATCTCAGTACTGCGGAAAAGAGCAAGCTTTGTATTCGCAACAGACACACCTTTCTTCTTAAGCAGTTACCTCAGAGAAAAGCAAAATGCAAAGAGATCTTACTGCCAAGTACAAGGTACAGCTGACATCTCAAACTGGTTTTCCTCCAGTGCATTCATATCTATTGCTCCTACAATTACTAACAGCAGGAAATGTTGTAAACACATAAAAGAAGGAAAAGGAAATACAGAATTCTTCATCCTGGTACTACAATGCCGTTAATAACACATAAACCCAATTAAAACCAGGTGACTGAACTATTAGATAAGCAGGTACCATGGAGATAATAAAAACAGTGTCTTGAGATTCAGTACTCATTGTGCCACTTTTCTGTATTGCATTGCATGAAATGGCACATGATAAATATTACCAGACAACCAGAAAGTAAGATTTTGCATGAAATTCTGTTTGGTTGGTTGCTTTTAAAAGAAATGAATGTGATTTCAGAGTGCTAGTAAATATTTAGATGCTTTGTGTGACTTTCACTTCATATAATGCTAAGATTGCAACGGCTGGATGAAGGTCTACAGTGCTACAAGATTAGCCCATCTTCTATCAAGTTTCTGTGACTGCTTTCAAAGTATAAAAATCATAGCCACTGGATTTTAAGGCATTTTCACATACCCAATTGCTTCCTGGCCATCTGGTGTTTCTGCAGTGGCATGCTCCTAACTCACCAGCAGCTGGTTACCAGCTGGCAGTGTACCTTCTGTTTGCTTGACCAAGCCATTTACTAACATCACTTTCTCACTCCTTGTTTTCAGAGGCATGAACCAGAGGACTTTCCTTTCTCTCTTTTCAAATCTGAAAGTATCGGGACAAAAAAAAATGAGGGCAGAGTCCATATCAAGGGCATACAAGGAGGCTGAGGGAGCTGGGCTTGTTCAGCCTGGAGAAGAGAAAGCTGCAGGGTGACCTCATTGCAGCTTTCCAGCACCTAAAGGGAGCCTATAAACAGGAGGGGAGTCAACTCTTTGAAAGGATAGATAACAGCAGGACAAGGGGGAAATGGTTTTAAGTTGAAGGAGGATTTAGGTTGTGGAAGTTCTTTACTATGAGAGTGGTGAGGTGCTGGAACAGCTGCCCAGGGAGGTTGCGGATGCCCCATCCATCCCTGGAGGTGTTCAAGGCCAGGTTGGATGGGGCCCTGGGCAGCCTGGTCTGCTATTAAATGCAGAGTTTGGTGGCCCTGCCTGTGGCAGCAGGGGGTTGGAGATTCATGATCCTCAGAGTCCCTTCCAACCCAAGCCACTCTAGGATTGTATGATATGATCCTGTGATAGAGAAAGAGACCTCAGATCTCTGCAGACAGGTCCTCCAACTCCCCATGGAAACAGGGAATGGCTATCAGACATACTAAGAGGAGCAGGAATCTTCCAGACCCCGATTTTCTTGAGAGGAGATGAAGCACAGGATTTGAGACATCGCAGACGTGCGTCCTTCCCCTCTGCACGTTCCCTCAGTCACAGCACACAGGGCAAAATGCATGCCCGTGTTAAACCTTCCTCCATGCCACCCCATCTCTTTCTCAACGTCCATTATTCATGATGTCAGTCACAACACAGCCCTGGCACTTGCTTTGTCACACCTTCACCTCCATCAACCCTTCAACGCAACGTTTACTTCTTGATTTTATGTATTTCGTCAGAAATTCAGCAGGGCCTCAGTTTCCAAGCACCAAGTGACGGAAAATGCTTTGGCAGAGGCAGGCTACACCACCCTCTCTTTTAAAAACAGCCCCCAAATTAGCTCAGCTTCCTGGATTTGCTCACGGAATATCACTCTGCCGTTTGTTATCCCTTCCTTCAGTTATTTCTGAAGCGCTTTTCAGCTCTGCCAAGGCTGCCTGGAATATGCTGCTACCCCACTACAGCAGATGGCACTGGTGTTAAGTAAGCATTATGGAAATGTACTGTATTCCTAGAAAAATCAACCAAGTGAACATCAACTAGTAAGTTGCGAAATGACTTCAGTGGCAATGGGGAAAGTGGTTTGGAGACACGCTGTGATATGGTGTTAGTTGCCTCTCCTGCTAAGGCACGAGCAGGTCGCTCTCTTGGATCCCTGCCTCCACTAACTTCTCACCTGCACCTCAAAACATTTTCCAAAGCAGAAGCAGGCTCAGTGCTACAGGACCACAACATTTATCAACATCACCAAAAAGGTACCTTCTGTTCACAGAAGTTATCTTGAATTGCAGATTGCTGTGAAATCGTTTTTCCTTTGCTCACGCTGAGCGTTTATCACCAGCCTTCTCATAATTGGGGATAAACAAGCTGCAGCTATGAATAGAAGACACGCACGTTGTGGATGTCACAGGAACAGCTGGACAACACAGCGTAAAGTGCTATGCTAAACCTTGAGGCTCACCAAGAACCTCTTGAATTTGCTCTGTCAAAAGACTCCCCTCAATTCAAGCTGGAATTCTTACAAGTTCTCTGTGGCTTTAAAAGTGCATGGAGCACTTTGCATTCTGCATCCCCGAGGCACTACAGAAGGCATCGTTATATACCTCCAATGTTACTGCTGTTGATTGGAATTTCATATCCAAACACCTAACGCTTCTTATAGCCCTTGGTTAGAAAATAACTTGCAGTTGTTTATTATAACCTGGACATTTTAAACACACGCATACAAAAACTTTGGCAAGTTCCTCATCCACAAAACACAATCAAATACTACATTCATTTTATATTCTTTTTAGTTTAACTTCTGTTCTAGTACTGGAAAAAAGCCTCAGGGCTATACAGCTGTAGTCAGCACACAAATTAAGCTAAAATTCCTTTTAGCATGGATTTATATCATTCATCTAAATACATAAAAGCAAAATATTCCCTGTACTCCAGACCTCAGGCTTTTGCAGTGGAGGTGATGATGACTGACGTGTCAGCAGATGCTTCATGATGCAGAAAAGTCACTTCTGTTCTCTCGGTAATTGACATAAAATTCTGTGTCTTTCTATAGTGTATGTATCACCCTAATTGTCTATCACTGCTTTGCCTCACGATGTTTAAAGGAACGTCTATTTCAGGAGATAAGAGACTGCACATGCTATATCCATGCATACATGTCACACTTTGAATTAAGAACACTGCATGAACGTCGCAGTTATTTTATGAAAGCAATGCTGGCAGCAGCCTTGCAATGACAATCTCGGAGCCTAAGAGCACTCCTGATAAACATCATTTGAAAACACAGACCTTTATATAAGACCTTGTGCCTTACTGTGTGGAAGGCCTCAAACCACCTAGCAATCCATGCGTATTTTCTTCCTCAGAATAGCAAGCCTCAAATGCAGCAAACCAGTGCTACCCAACGGGGCACACGTGTTGAGATCCCTTCCACCTGCAGCCTGAGACACAACCTCTTCTCTTTCTTCACAAACCGATTAGGATCTAGGTGGAACAGGCTCAGATGGAGAGCCTTCCCAGCCTCTTTATATGAAAGTGCAGTGGCTATAGAGGCTTCAGGAAGGAGGCTGAGCTCCTCAGCAGGTGTAACACAAAGAGAGACGGACAGGAGGAACAGCACGGGCTAAAGGCCAAAGCTGGACAGTCTGTATTTGTGCAAAGGAAAATGGCCCCAAGGCCCAGCCTTCTCCAGCTCACATGTGTGACACTGACTTCGCTTTTGTACACAGCACTGAAATACCGCAGGACTGCTGTATCTACTCATAATATAAGTCCAGCTTTTAATATGCTGTTCCTCAGTTAGGCTGTTGTTTCACAAGATTCACTAAGGTACGTGCACAGTGAGGGATGTATGGATTTACCGAGGAAGTGGGCTTGCTTCCAACTCAACTCCTGAGCCAGTTTAATAAATGCCTGGTGCTCCCAGGCATCACGACAACGTAATACAGAGCTGCTGCTATGTAGTCCTGGGGAAGGCAGTCTCATTTCTCTGATAAGAGCTGTACAGAAAACAATGCATTCATACACAGAAGTGACAGGAAAGCAGTTGCATCCTTGTCTTTTCAGTCCTGATCCAAAAATCGCAGCTCTGCAGTCAAAACACTAATTTTTGTAATGGACTCTGTAATTACTGACACTGAGATATGTAAATATATGTACCAGCGCAGGAAAGGCAGCACAGAGGGATTTTTTGCACACTCCTTGAAAGGAAAGAGGCACAATCCTGACGTATTTTATATCCCCAAGACCTGCACATGAGAGCAGCCAGACACACGCACAGCAGGTTAGCAATAACGTCTCAAAATGCCAGGTAAAGAACAGAACGTCAGCTTGAGCTCTGAACCTCCTTCAGTTTTGGCAGCGCTGTATGTGTGTGTGTATATATATCCCAACTGGTTTGAATATTTTCCTTTTAAAGAAGAAACTTTCGTGAAATCAAAATTAAAAGCTTCTAAGCAGCCTGCCAACTGTTTTTCTCCTCTTTGAAATGCCTAATCAAGGTCATTTGTTCAGTGCTTCTAAGAGGCATTTTGATTCCGAGTTGTATATTCTGAAATGCAAGAGGAAGTTAAATGTTAAAAAGTTAAATGATGCCAATTTTTTAGTCAAAGGTGGGAGCAAGACAAAGCAGGCTCGGGAGCATTCAATAGCATGATGTCACATTGATAGTTAAGACTGACAAGCCCACACAGAACTCTGCATTTCATCAGCACAGTCGTTCTGTAATGCAAATAGAAATAGCAAAAGGAGACTAATGAAGTGGCTGAAACAAGCAGCTAACAGAAGCCTTGGAGGAAGCTCTTCAGCTGATGTTGAGATGCTGAAACTTATCTGCAGAGCAAGGCTGAAAACCATACACACTCTGATGTACTCTGATGGATGCTTCCAACTGGATCTAGAGGTTGGTTTGTTTGCTTTTACCACAGGCACTCGGACACCAAGCACTAAGCCCTACAATGAGCACCATGATGGTATGGGTTACCTGCCCCCAGGCTGGCAAACTCCGTTTCTGTCCAAGAAAAGACATAGAATTTCCAAACATCTCGTTTCTAGATAACCCTGGGTGACATATTCTGTCCTACGGTTATCAAGGCAACACTGGACCACAGTCGCACAACTGCAGTACTTTGAACGCTTCCTCTCCAGACTGAGAGTTAAGAAGTCTCTGCAGTATCTCTTCCAGCCACGGTCAAGAACTAAAACAACAGATCTCTTCCGAAAGTCCCTGGGCAATCCAAACCGTTCATCCATAACTGGAAGATTTTCATGGATACCAGAGAACTGCCCTTGGAATGACCACTTTGCAGCACCCAGGCAGCAATGACTTAACCAATTTTTTCCCCTTCCCTCAGTACTTTTCTTTCACAGCAGATACACAGGATGTAAACTTGTTGTCAGCAGCAGACAGGGCAGGATTATGGATAAAGCATAGCCAGGAAGGAAACTTGAGCTGTTTTAAATTCATCTGTATTTATGACAAATTAACGAGAAGGCTGGAAGCTTGTTTAAATAAAAAAAAAATACATAAGACTTCAAAGGAGTTTTGATTTTTTGAGGATTTTTTTTTTCCAGAAGAATATGCTCTGGTTTTAGCAGCTGCAACTGTTTTTTCTCCTTCCAGTTGCTGGAATTATAGGCATGCTGTTTGTTCAGAGATAAAGAGCAATTCAATGCAGGCAAAAATTAGTTTTTGACTGCCCCAGCACTCCTTCTGGAAGCTGCCTGGACAGACTGCTCTGCAATACGATTTCAGCCTTCATTAAGGAATGAGGCCTTTCCTATTTTGTCTATGTGCCTTCAGATTTTACTTCCTCTCTTTGGTGAGGGTCAACCAGATTTGTAGTTTAACGTGATTTTAATCTATGCTCCCCTCACAAATGCTCAGAACTGCTACTCCAGCCTGGGTGACTCATGAACATTAGGAGCAATCTTCCGATAGTCTGCATTGTTGCCTCTGTATGTTCTGTCTACACACTGCCCCACTGTTTCTCAAGTTGCCTATACGTACCTTCTCACTTGCAATCAATTTTCTTACTGTTTCTGATTTACTTTTAACTGCTGTAAAGGACGCTCCTTCGGTTCTATATGACTGCTCTCTGCAGATGCTGACCAGTTTCCCTTTCTCTAGCGACTCCCGCATCGGCTTCCCTATGTCTCTTTCAGATTCCATCACCTTTCTTCCCAGAGTAATTCCTTCAGACATGCTGAGAAAAACACTGCCACACGTGAGATGAATGCAAATACTTAAATCTGTATTAACCATAACTAACATCTCTCTACAGCATCTTTCACCTTCAAACCTAAGAAGTACACAAGCTTCAGATGGGATGCAGCCATACTGCTAACATAATAATCCCCACTATGGAATGGTGCTCTGTGCTTCTTGACAAACAAGTTCTTAAAATGGTCATTTCTGAGTGCAGCACTACATCAAGATCAGAATGAAGAAATAAAATCAGCCAACAAAGAATGATCAAATCCATGCCGGAAGGCCATTCTAAAACCTATCTCACTAACAATTCCAAAGTGATCGAGGTCTTTTGTTCTCCATTGGACAGCTATCCCTGCAAAAAGGAGGGCAGAGACAGGACAAACCAACAACTGTCGGTACAGTTAAAGTAATCAAGGCACTGTGAAGAAGCTAGAACTCAGATGTATCCAAACTAAAACATATTCACACTTAAATGTGGACTCCATTCTCTATTGTTACCTGTCACACTCACTTGGCTATCCGGAGGTATTAACAAAGCAACACTCCTAAGGAAAACACAGTGAGTTACGAACAGCAGGCAATATTTGTTTTGCAAGGAATGCAATCAACACATGCACAGCAAGCCTGAATATTCCCAAGTAAAATACTTCATGCTAAGAAATGTACAGAATGAACCAGAGTCAACAGTGTTCCACATTCGTGAAGCCCTTTGCATTTGAAAATATCAACTATACACATCTGCACAAATGTAAACACATATATATGACCATCTCTACACCTTGACTTCCTGATGACAAAAAAGAATTACAAACATCTCACCAAAATAAATACTCCTGTGTACCATTTCTGTTTTTAATCAAAGTGCAGATGTGTCTACAATGCAGAAATGTACTATTTGGTATCTGGAGTACTGCATTCCTTAGTTGGAATACCAGGAAAAAAGAAATTAAGGAAGGAGAGATTTCCTTAAAGGGTGCTGTTTAGAAGTTCTCATTATCTGCTGAATACCATGCCAGCATGTCTTTGGGTGACATTCTGAAACGCAACATCTGAAGAGCTTTACCACTAAAAGCCTACAGGGTATCTTCTGGAGATTACAATTTCCAACTTTGAATAAACTGTGTAACAAATTAAATGAGAACAGATGTGTACATCAGATACTGTTAATAAGATCCCTTAGTAAAGAATGAGGCAAATCACAATTTTAATTTGAAAACCAGACCAGCATTTCACTGAACATCATCTCCTCAATATAATCATGGCTTCTAAAGAAGTTAGTACACACAGTTAAGGCTTCTAAAGAAGTTAGTACACACAGTTAAACTGTAAATGACTCCAACAAAATGAAACAGAGGAAGACAGAAGCTCTTAACACACTCAGGAGGTGGAGAAAGGGCTTTCTGATGCCTTTTTCTTACCTCACAAAGTAGTAAATCAATGATGTGGAAGACCATGCAGAGTGGAAATTTGGCAGTAAAAAGGGTGAGGAACCACTGGGATGCGTACATATGAGCTTCCAAGTTGAGGTCTGAGAAATGGCTATACAAATCAGGCAACTGCTCCTGGAGTACAGGAAGAAATAATAAATGCTTCAGTATTCCTCCTTAATACGGGATCACAGAATCATAGAATCACCACGGTTGGAAAAGACCCACAGGATCAACCAGTCCAACCATCCACCCATCACCAATAGTGGAAATCATGTCCCTCAACACAATGTCCAAACGTTCCTTGAACAAAGATCATCATCTGCAGGGCAAGTACCAGGTTGCCAAAGACTGACAAGCACAATAAAGTGAAATCCTGGCTTCTTTTGAGCAACAGTAATAAGTTTCTTCGCAACTTTTAGTGGTCACGGTTACAGTTTTAATGAGGTAACCACCGGATTCTATCACGGCATCAAACAATATACTATTAAATTACACAGAAATTACAAACTGTTCAATAGGGGAAAGACAGAGTAGCCGTGAAATTTACATCATGTACATGTATGTTCTTAAAAGTCATTTCTTAATCATGCCTTGTCATTTATAAACTGTTCTGTTAAAAAAGCAATAGATACTGAAACAAGCTCACCTTGCAGACCATGAGGGAAGCTAGCTCTAGTGGCTAGCTTTCACTCTGTAACAGAAACCCAGGACAGGGCTTATTGAACTGCTAGCAAGCACTTCTTAGAGCAATAGTGTCAAACTTGTAACTTTTTATTTAGCTTGCTCTGAATACGGCATAATTACACCCAAAAAAGAGCAATGCACTGAATCACAGTAAAATGACCCATACTTAATTTGTATTTCGTAAGCGTCAAGATGTCCTGATTTGCCTGACCTCTTGACCACCAGCACAACTCTCAGAAAGCAAGACACTGATAATGGCAGTCTGAAAGACACTTTGGCCTTAACAGAGCAGAGAAATTCTCTCTGTGTAACAATAAGAAATTGGGGAAGAGGGAGAGCAAGCAAACAGACAGAAGGAAAAAAATACAATAGATTAGCAGCAACATCATTACATGAAAGGAAAAAAGAAATCATAAGTAAACCTGATTCACAATGCTTCGATGTAGATATTAAGACTTCTTGCGTTGGTTCTGCCCCACCTCTAAGTGAGGGGTTTTGCTGTCCAGAGACAATGGAAGCAAAGCACCAGTCCCCGCACCAGTGTTCCCATTTATGAAAGCAACTTGTTCCTCTGGACCCACCTGCATTAGCTTCTCCAGCTGGAAAAACTTGCAATGGAGATCTTCAAAGTTATTTCTGTAGAGGTCCCGCAAGCCATAGTCATACATAATTTTCACAAATACGCAGAAGGCCTGCTCCTCCGGCATCTGGAGAAACACACAGACGTGATTTTAAGCACTGAGCTGAGCATGGACATTCTTTCCACAGACATTAATACCTTAAGATGAATTCCAAACTAGGGATGTATTAAATTTTTCAGCAGAGCACTCGGAATTTAGAAGTAAGCTACTGAAATCTCCAGGGGACTGTTCTACTTGATGGACACCCTGACGTGGCTCTGTCAGACTTCCTCTGAAGAAAAGATGGTATAAGGTCATAGGCTCATGTCAGCATTGCATCCCTACAACTACACAACTGCCATCACTATTCTTTATGCCAATAGATCTGAGATCCATCTCAGGTGCAGAGGTCCAGCTTTAAAGCAAAACACAAAGCAAAACACAACAACAAACCATCCTAAGACACTGACTTCTACCAAGAAAGACTTGGTTAGTTCTGAAATATGCAGAACTGAGCTCTGTGAGAATAATGCTTATCTGCTCTCATCCAAATCCCAGAGCATGACAACCCCTGAAGTCAGGTTTTCCATGATGAATAAGAAAGGAATAAATGTTGCCTTCAAAATCTCCTTGTGAGCTCGAGGCTGGCTGATCCCCCCCTGCTAACATCATGGCATCTTTTTCAGAAGCCCTCTCTCTCTAAACTCTATTTCATGTTGGCCAAAATTTCTCACTCAACAGAATTTCAGAAAGCAATACAAATGGCTGCACGAGCCACCCTAAAACTGCATTTGTTGGCTTCAGTCCACTGAGCACTGAATTTGTGGGAAGCCCTGTGTCATCACATCTCCACTGACAAGTCATCTCGCTTCTCCTCCATGCCCTCAGGTAACACAATAATAAGATCAAGGAGACCCCAAATCAGGTCTTCAGTCACATCTGGGGAAAAAAAACCAACAGCTTACTTTTATGGGCACTGGATTGTTATATGGGAAAACACTCATTGAGTATCAAGAATGACAGCTCTTGACCTTCTAGCGTATTCACTCATCCATTCCCATGCCAACTCCTTATCAGATATCAGCAATTGATGGAAGTTCAGTATTTTTCCAAAGAGTCTCTTGATATTTACCTCCAGGGTTTCATTGTTTCTGGTTCATCCTATGATTATGCCCTACCTCCAGGGCCACGTGCAGACATTTCCATTTTCAGACAGCATATGCAAAAGTAACTAGTTAACATAAAGAACTGCCCGGTCAGCTGTTAGCTATCTGTGCCAGCTAGATTCACCCAGGACAAGCTCTTAGGAATCTCAAAGCTCTTATCACCATTCTGTCTGGACAGAACAATCCCCACTGACAGCAGATCAAGGCTGCAGCTAAAGGAAAGGGGAGAAAAAAAATATCCTGACCAAAAAGCTTCAGTCTGCTCTAGAATAAAATGAAAGCAAACGTACATTTTTGGTAAGGTAACAATTATTTCTAATAAAATGACAGATGCTCATGCACAAGCACACCTACCTTGCATGCTCAATCAGACACGTGCATTGACAGTCATTCCTCCCCCGCCACAGGGAGAGGGAACAGAGGTGAGTACTGGGCCAAAGACAGTACAGGCAGAGGCCATGGAGTCCTCACTCTGTGGATGCAGGTTCTCCAGTATTACCAACCCAAGAATTCAAAATTGTAAATGAAATTTACTTTGTTATTGTTTTTAATTTTAAACAAAACCTATTATTTGGAATTACAAAAACCAGAAATGTATATTTTGTTCTTTGAAAAAGAAATATTAGTTCTTCACTTAGTAACGTCTCCAAGAGTCAATCAGAAAAAGAAAGCCAAATGTGGTGAGACTGACAGCAAATCGTATTAGAGATGGCAACACTGGTCCCCTGAGATTAGAGATTACCTGCTCATCTTTGATGGGAATTTCACCAAAGCAGCAAAATCACAAAAAGCCAGGATGGAAGTTCAGGCTACCCAACCATCCCTGAAAGATATCTACGCTGAAAAGAAATATCCTGTCCCAGAAGAGAAGGGGAAATGAAGGAGTCTAGAATCCATGCAAAGACTGGAGAGTTAGAGGGGGTCGTACAAGCATTCACAGATGCAGATTGGTTGGAGAATTTGAGAAAAACACAGGTTGGAGGATATCCTGGGAAGCTCCCAACTTACATGAGTGACACTGCTTCCCTTCCCCCCTTTCTCTGATTATTTCAGTTTAATATCCTATTGTAAAAGCAAACGTTATAAAGGGCATATTAAAATGAGTGCAATTGCCATTTAGCATTCCCTGCAAAACAGGGCACTTTCTTCTAACTCCAGAAACACTAGAAAGAAAGGAGATTCTCTATTGCAACGACAGCATACTACCAAGAGAGAAAAGCCAAATATTAGTTGAACACTAAGAACGTGACACCCGCTCATTTCTAAACAACTTGGGTAGTGCAAAAGGATTGTCCCTCCAGTGGAAATTAGAAACCATCTTTGAGTAAAAAAAATTACTTGCAGTAGAAGTAACTGATAGATATGAGCTGATTTGCAGAGTATGTGGGACTGCAGTAACCTAACTGAATTCAGATTAACTCTGGAGGAATCTCGAGTTTCTCTGAAACACTTTCATAGAATCACAGAATGGCCTGGGTTGGAAGGGACCTCAAGGATCATTAATCTCCAACCCCCCTGACAGGCTGGGCCACCAACCTCCCCATTTACTAGCCCGTGTCATAGATCTCACCAGAAATTACAGCTTATAGTTAAATCAATTTCAATTTCATTTCCAGGTGCCTTAGAAAGAGTACACGTAACATATATACCATGAACATCCTATCCAAACCCACAGTCTGTAGTGTATTTCAACCATGATCAATAATTTATTAATTAAAAGCCTGACAGAAAAAGGCAGTGGGCAGAAAAACAGCTGGTGTTGGGATCTCAGGTGTTTTATTCAGAAACTCTATACAGTATCTACCAATATTTGAATCTGCTCCTTTTCTACCGATGCATCTAAGTTAAAGCATCTCACAGGATAGAAAAACCATGTATTTATCTACCTATGTCTCTACACCTACACATGTATATATAGAAAGTGACAGATCAAAGTTTGTCAAGATTTCGGTTTCAGGCTATAATATCAACATTCGAATTCAGCTTTCATTCAGAAGAATTCATAAAATGTCCTCAGGAGAAAAAGGTACTGCTGAAAATTGATGGGCATGCTTTCTTCTGTGAGCTACTCCGAGAACATCTCCCAAATCCAAGTTCCCCTTAATCACAAAGGCAGTTTACCTACGGGAGTACTAAACTCAAAGAACATCTAGCACATCACCTTTTGGTTTTGACACAGAAGTACTCGATAATTTAATGTATTTCTACTAAATAAAGGAAATCTACATTCATTAAAATAGAAGCTGTTATTCACTATTTGCCAGAAAGCAACAGCAGTAAAATGAACATAGACAAATATAAAACAGTGCATATCTGTCAAATACAATGTTCCAGTACTAAGGCTGCTTTAAGTATCAAAGCTTTCATTTAGCAGTTAGTTAACTCACATGAAGCAGTAGCACAGCTGCAAGGAAGGACTGTCCCTGGCAATAGCCAATGTCTTCATCGTAGACAGAGTATGCCTAGAAAAGATAACAGTCAACAGATATTTAAAATGCATTTATTTTTCAAACTGCGTGAAAAGAGCTGGATGCAATTTCTCCTCACCTAAACCAGGGATAATTCTGCTGGAGAAAGGGAATGATGAAGCAAGTATGAGCTAAGAAACAGGCAACTATGGGTTGTGTGGGGAGTGTGCTTCCTTCTTTGGTTTGGGGAAAATAAATCCTCACATTGTGAAAAAACAGGATTTGAGGTCATTTGCTAGAAAACCACTGAAAACTACATTGAAAATTTCATCAGAAACTGTTTTTCCACTTCCTTGTTATGCTGAAAAATGAAGGTAACTCTTTCTTTATGGCAAGATGGCCATGCTATTTTTTTCTTACCACTGAAAATAACAAAACCTTCCTTTCTTCTCTGCTTTTCAGAGACAAGATGATGGATACCATTTTGAAAGAGATGTTAGAGGCTGTTGAGGATTGGAGGAAACCCAAGACAGTAAGTAAGCCAGAGCAGGACTGATAGAGAAGAGACAGCCATCCTGAGGGAACAACGAGGTTATGGTGAGAGGAAACTGCAGTGCAAGGCCAGAGCTGCAGGAACAGCAGCTCCTCCTCGGTCTGTATCCTCTGCAAACATACCTGTGTGCATTCCAGTCCTGCATGCAGGCTCCAACTCTACAGCAAACCTTCCCTTTATAGCAAAAGGACTGGATCCATCATTTTACCAGGCGCTCAAGTGAAACTGACAGGCCTGTGATTATCAGGGTCTTCATTCTTGGCCTTCCTCATTTGCCAGCTCCCAGTCAACTGGGACTCCTCCAGATTCCCAAGACCATTAACAAACAGTTGAGAGTCCTCACAATACCTTCAGCCAACTCTTTGTCTCAAAATGACATTTGGATCCTTTTAAGCCAAGCGTATTAACGTAACTGCCAACAACTTCTGCCAGAAACATTGAATTGGAAGCCAAAATGCATGTCAAGTCTCAA
>PPHD01010569.1:0-19535 GCA_002909625.1 Bambusicola thoracicus
CTTGGTGGTCAGATAGCACCACTGGTACTATTAGTGGGGCTACATGTCAGGCTGATTTTGGGTATTCTGCATATGGTCTTAAAAGAAGGTGGGACAGGGAGAAGTCATGGAATAATGACACGGCCAAAGCATTGCCACCAGGTATATTCTTAATTTGTGGTGACGGTGCTTGGCAAGGCATTCCAAGAAATCCTATTGGAGGGCCTTGTTACCTAGGGAAACTAACAGTGCTTGCTTTAAGTCACTCTGCTTGGACACAGCTAGCATAAAACCTTAGTATAGCTCCTAGAACTCGACGTAGTATAAAGGACTTACAGGCAGACTGTGGTGACGAAGTCCAGTTATGGGGTGTCACTGCACATATATTCGCCTCTGTGTTTGCACCCAATGCTGCTGTAGCACAAGCTCTACGTGAAATAGAAAGACTGGCATGTTGCTCTGTCAAGCAGGCAAATGCCACGACACAAGTGCTGTCGGAAATGGACGCGAGTAACATCAGACACGTAGTTCTCCAGAATAGGGCGGCTATAGACTTTCTCCTACTCGCCCAAGGACATGGTTGCCAAGACATTGAAGGCATGTGCTGCTTCAATCTGAGCGACCACAGTGAATCAGTACACAAGAAGTTGGAGTGGATGAAGGAACACACTAAGAAAATAGAGATTGAAAACGACCCCTTTGGAGACTGGTTACGAGGGTTATTTGGAGGACGGGGGTCATGGTTTATCCAATTGCTGAAGGGCCTAGGAGTGGTGCTCCTAGTGTTCGTGTGCATCATGATCTGCACACCTTGCTTTATAGGATGCTTGCAACGCTGTCTTGGAAACATGATGGACAGAGCATTTGATCAACGCTTAGAATATCATAGGCTTCGCGATAGGCTATAATTAGAGTAGAAATTTAGCATTCGTGCTGTAACGGGGTATAAAATTTTATCTGGCAAAGGGAGGGAAAGATGTTGTATTAGGCGTTTCCAGGGAAACGAGTTGTGATGCGGATAGGACCTCCCTTGCCAATGATTGACATATGACGTATTCCTAGGGGGTGTAGACTAAGGGGGTGGCGGCTTATTTAAACTGCTAACACACACAATTAAACACCATTTAGCTATTCACCATGTTGGTGTGAATGTGTAGTTAATTTGGCCCTGACTGGACCAGGTCGGATTTGCAGAGGCTTAATGCTAGAATCCTGACGTGAAAGCGACAATCTGCCACCCACCATGCCACTATCCCTGCAGATATCCAGATGGTTGAAATCCCCCATCAGGACAGGAGCCCGTGAATGTAACACCTCCTGCAGCTTAAGCAAGAAGGCCTCATCAACAACCTCCTCCTGATCAGGTGGCCTGTAGCAGACCGCAACAACTAGATGCCTTTTGCTGGACCAATCCTTGGATTTTTACTCACAAGCTCTCGACCTGATCGTGGCTGTTCCTCAGACACAGCTCTCCGCAATCTATCCACTTCCTAACTTAGAGGGTGACATGTGGAATCAAACTCTATAACCCAGTTAGGTTATAAAGTAGGTGTGCTTTATTCAGCCGGTGGGGTGCAAGGGGGATCACTCCACCAAACCTGCACACCAGCAAGCAAAAATGCTACAAATTTTTAAGCCATACATATTCAGCAGAATTCTTGGAACCCATCTACATATTCATTATCCTTCTGGGAATTTGTTTACATACTACCCCTCCTCCAGCGCATGCACTGTCCATTGTAGGGGTCTCCCTCTGGTGGTCATGGGGATGAAGTCAGAAGTCTTCCTCGTGAAGACTCGACGTCTTCCTCGGTCTTACCTTTTTACGGTGCATTCAAACTAGTCAAAGCCATTCATTTTGTACTGTTCCTTTCTTTGTGTTTGCACAGCTGGCCATAAAATGTTGAGATGTCGTTCTTCCTCCCTAGTTTTCAAAGCTAGCTTATTTAACCCTTATATGTTCAAACCCTGGAGCACAACAAAGCCCTGAGCACAACACCATTTGGAAAGCCATTCATTTGATCATCATTTAGGTTGCCTGAGAACTTATTTTGCCTACCTCTTCATTTCTAATGTGGAAAACCAGTTATGGATAATAATCAGAGTGATTAACGAGGTGAGTGATGTTCCTAGCAATGTTGCAAAACCCCCCCTGGTCCCAGGGTGTTGCAGAGGTCTAAGGGTTCGAAGCCGGAAGGGTTCACGCCGGCCCCGCCGCATGGGGAGTGATGACAAGACCCAATATGAGTGCATCAAAATCTCCATTTATTACCCATCTATTACACACATATATAGATCGTGGCGAAAGCTCATCAGCATGTGATTGGTTGAAGCATAGCGAAAAGCTCCCTACCCAAAAATACTATTGGTCGTACATGTTTTCATAACATTCCACTGTCTTAATCTCTTCCCAGGTGAGCTACCCCTTTATCTTAACTGAAGCCTCAGTTTTTCCTCCTGCTTTGACAGCTTCAAGGTCTCATAGCCTGGGATGTGTATGTAGCACCCAAGCTCACAGCCACAGTAACGAGCTAGTACTTTTCCATCTGTATCTCCTGCCAACTGTTAGGCCTGTCCTGTCGTACAACTGTTCAAGAGACCCATGGCCCCCCTGGCTGTTGAGCCGTTCCTCAACATAGCAGCATCTCTCACCCGGGCACCAATCAGGCAACACACCTCCCTGTGGGATGGATCCAATCAGCATGTCAGACCCTCAGTACCCATCAGAAGGGAGTCCCCTATGATAAAAGCTTTTCTTTTTTTCCAGACTGATGTTGCAGCAAAACTGGGAGCAGACTGACCAGCCTTGGGCAACCTCTCCTGCATGGATGGACTTTCACTAATATCCACATCCCCCAGTTCATCCAGCTCCTAAGCCTCATACCTGTTATGTAAGGGCACCTGGGAAGGTGGGCAGGCTGAGGGACAGTCCGCTTGTTGCCCCAGACAGGGACTTTTTTCCATCCCTTACTGTCTTTGAGGTCATCCCTTCCAACCTGACTGTGAGACAGCAGATGATCCCCCACTACTTAAGGAGCATCTCCCTTGCACCCTTCCTGTAGGGATGGCAGAGTGCAACTCCACTAACCAATCCCCTTCCCACAATGCTGGATGTTCCTCATTCTTTCTACTTCCTCCTTTAGCTCTACTATCGGGCTAAGCAGATCATACACCTGCTCACACCGCACACAGGTGGTATCCCGGCTGCCCTCCTGTAGCAGTGACAGGGCCAGGCATTCTCTGCAACCTGAGACCTGAACTGCAGCATGGACATTCATGGCTTCTGAGTTTCCACGATGCTTTTAGCAGCAGCTCACTGTTGTGTGGTGACTATGGTTGCACCTCTGTGTGTCCAGAGAGCAATGACCTGTTCAGTGACCTGTTAAGTGCTAACCCCTTTCCTATACGGCAAGGTGCCCCACCCTGCTTGTATGCTGATTCATTCGGGGTTTGCCCTGAAAATCACTCTCTTCGCAGCAAGATAACAACCTGCCTCCCTGTGTAGTCATGCAAATAGGTGGCTTACCCTTTCACCTCATCTGAACTGCCGAAGTGATTCACACACCCTTACTCCTCCTCTCCATCTTATTGCTGCCCTCCCCAAGGCTTTTTCTAGGTAGGGGGTGTGGATGCAGAGCCGTTGCCCTGGCCACAGCCACTTCGTGAGAGCTGATGGGCTGCTCTTTTATCTCAGGGTTCCCTGGATAAAGGAACAGACCGAAACCCACCTGTACCTTGTGATCAGTCACTGCGGTTCTGGCTGGGATAGCTCCGAAGCAGCTAACCTCGGCGATCGAGGTTCACCTGTGTGACTCCATTTAAGGGCTGACTACAACTAGGGGAGGATATCTCTCAGGAGATCCCTTCTGTTGGAGTTTTCTAACATGAGCCCTGATCCTCAGATAAGGGTGAGCATTTCTTCCTTGATAGTTTCCTTTTTGCCACGATAATCTTTCCAATTATAACACCTGTAAAGTACCATCCTAACCACGCTACTCTTCCAACTGTGCACAATGGAATGTTAAAAACTACATTGAGAGCAATGAATGCTGGATCATTCAAACATTGATCTACATGCTTATCAAAAGCTACCGGCTTAGTCAACACTCAGGGATCTGCCAATCAAGCTGGCCTTGCCCTGTCAAACTTCTTAGGTACTGTAGAAGGGAATAAAGTCTCTTTAGTATACATGAAAAATATTCTGGGTAGGACAGTTTGGGTTGTTCCTGCCTCTGGCAAAAGCTAGTCCATCCATGGGATTACTTCTGCTCAAGGACCTGGAAACACTTGCTAGATAGTGCAGAAGGTTGAGGAAATCCTTCTGGTTTGTCCCCTCATAGGGATTTAATGTCAGGTGAGAACAGCCAATTATTTGGATTGTATCATGTCAGTTGCTATATAATGCTTAATATTTGATATCATCACTACTGGGATTGTTATATGCCTTATGAATCATATGGCACTATAGTGAGTAAAGGTCAATAATTGGATTCAGCATGTGACAGTCCAACACCATGCATCTTTCTACCTGACCTGAAGGACTGTTATAACAAGTGGAGCTTACAGTTATTGAGTAAATGTACTCCATGGACAATTTAGAGAGATGACCAGCAGGCTATAGGAATGATATCTATTTGTAAGCGTAGATAACAGAAAGCAGAAAAGATGATGGTAATTAATGGGAATGTATGGGAAAGTATGGAAAATGAACATGATGTAAATTATATGAAATAAGGGTTGGATATTGTCCTGATTTCATAAAATCATAGAATTTTCATAGAATGGCTTAGGTTGGAAAGGACTGAAATCAAGAGCTCAGGTGGGCCTAGGGTTTGATCATACAAGGGTTAAGTAAGCTAGCTTTAGAAACCAGGGAAGGAGGACGATATCTTGACATTTCATGGTCAGCTGTGCAAACATAAAGAAAGGAACAGTACAAAATAAATGACTGTGACCGGTTTCAATGCACCATAAAGAGGTCAGATCGAGGAAGAGGTCAAGCCTTTCCGAAGAAGACTTCTGACTTGAATCCTGATGATTCCACACGTCAGGACCTTAAAGATCATCAAGCTCCAACCCCCTTACCAGAAGCAGGGTTACCAGCCACTAAGTCAGGCTGTTGAGGGCCCCATCCAACCTGACCTTCAACAACTTCAGGGATGAGGCATCCACTTCTCTGGGCAACCTGTTCCACTGCCTCATCACCCTCTGAGTGAAGAATCTCTGCCTAATATGTAAAGTTAATTTCCCTCATTTAGTTTAAAGCCATTCCCTCTTGTCCTGTCATTATCAGACTGCATAAAAAGTTGCTCCCCTTCCTGCTTATAAGCTCTCTTTGAGTACCTAGAAGGTTGCAGTGAGGTCTCCCCAGAGCCTTCACTTCTCCAAGCTAAATAAGCACAGTTCCTTCAACCTTTCCTCATAGGAGAGGTACTCCAGCCCTCTGATCATCTTTGTGGACCTCCTCTGGACCCACTTCAACAGCTCCACATCCTTCTTGTACTGGGGCCCCCAGACCTGGATGCAGTACTCCAGATGGGGCCTTAACAAGGGCAGAGTAGAGGAGTACAATCACCTCCCTCTCTCTGCTGTCCTCCCCTCTTTTCATGCAGCCCAAGTTGCAGCTGGCCACCTGGGCTACAAGCACACACTGCTGCTTCATGTTCAGCTCTTTTTAGGACCTCCAAGTCCTTCTCCACAGGGCTGTTCTCAACAAGTCCTTCATCCAGTTTGTAGATACATCTGGGACATACTTTGCATTTGGCTTTGTTGAACCTTATTGGGTACATGTAGGTGCACTTTTCAAGCCTATCTATGACCCTCTAGCTATGACCATCTAATCAATTCTTTATCCACAGAACAGTCTAGGCTTCAAGTTCACATCTTTCTGTCACATCCCATTCTCTGGTTTATTTTGCTCAGCGAGAAGAGAGTGATTACAGCACTCTTCACTGATAGATGTCATTCATACTTGGTTGTACTTGAAAAGAAGGCCTTGGAGGCTGTTGTCCAACAGACTGCTCAGTTGCTGGCCAACTTGGGGGGAGTAGAGCGCCTGAGGGCCAGGCACATTGCTAGGACACTGGAAGGGGCTGAGGTCCTCCCCATAACTAAAACTATGAGGCTAACACCACGGATATCTTGACTGGGACCCATACAGGTATCCCAAAAACAAATGTTCAATGATCTGATCTGGGCTGCAATTCAATTTGCAAATATGAATCACTAGCCCAATCATGTTTTCCTCCAGCTATGGAAGCAGCTAGAGAAAACAAAAAAATTTCAAAGCACCCCCAGAGAAGCAGGGGTACAAATACCAATTAGAACTTGGAAGACTTCATGGTTCCTAGCAAAAGGGAACCTCGGTGACATGGGCCACTATGCCTGAGCCACCTGAGGAAAAAGACTGCATAGTCACCCACTTATTTGTGTGCTGGAGGATCCCTCACGCACCTCATGCACCTAAGCCCCCACAGAGAACCAGAGACCCTGTGTTGAATTAATTATTTTTTGGTACCAAAAGAACATTCGGTGAGTGATAGCATTAGCAGACATGGGCTCAGAAACCTCAATTATTTATGGTGATTCAACTAAATTCTATGGAAATAGGGAGATGATTGGCATATTTGAGGAACACAACATCCCCATAACCCTGACATGGTGGGGGCTGGGTATCTCCCACCTCAGGAGTATAAGGTGTTTACTGCCCCTGTCCCAGAGTACATACTGGATATAGATATACTATGGGGTCTGACTCTGCAGACAACCATGGGAGTGATAGTTAGAGGCCATGCAAAATATGAGCCTATTTTCCTGCCAGAGCTGCACCAGATTAATAATACCAAACAGTGCAAACTCCTGTGGGGGTAAGAGGAAACCTCCAGAATGATGCAGGAGCTGGAAAAAGTAGCAATCATAAGACTTGCATATAACCTGTATAATTCCCTATATGGCCAGTACAAAAGCACAGGGAGAATAACAGCGGATTACAGTATATTAAATAAGGTCACTGTCCATTCTTGCAGCCATACCCAATATTGTCTCCCAGATGGACACACTGAGCAGGGAGATAGAAACCTACCATTGTGTCCTGGACTTGGCAAATACATTCTTCAGTATTCCTGTTGCTGAAGAATCACAAGACCAGTTGGCATTTAGGTGGGGAGGCAGGCAGCGGACCATTCAGGTCCTGCCACAAGGGTACATGCACTCACCTACATACTGTCATAATTCAGTGATGCATGACCTTGTAGATTGGAATAATCCCAATAACATCAAACTCTACCACTATATTAATTGATCTCATGCTGATGTCAGACTCACTCACTGGAGGCATTAGGAAAGGCAGTAGATTCATTGACTACTGCTCTACAAGAGAAAGGATGGACTATAAACCCACAGAAGGTGCAAGGATCAGGCCTGTTAGTGAAATTCCTGGGTATAGTTTGATTGGGAAACCCCAGAGTGAGATAATATACAAGGTTCAGGTGTTCCCAGTCCCTACTGCATTGAGGCAGCTGTGAGATGGCCAATCCACGGAGCTCAGGTGCATGCTAGGATCCACCCCTTTCCAAGACTCATTTAAAAGGGCTGGCAGCGGAGGTGAGGATATTTCTTTAGAGATTCCTGTATACCTGGGATTTTCTGAAGGTAAGCAGCTTCCCCTCCTCCTTTATTTCTGTGCCTACTACTGTTGTATTTGAGTGAATTCATGCTTGCTGCAGCATATGAAGTTTAAATAAGAAAATATAAAGAAAAATAACCATCTAACATGCAGATGCTGCATTTCCTGAGAATTAAGGTCAAATGTTAACCTTATTTACAACTGCAATGAGGTCATGTTTCAGTGTCTGTAATTAAAGAGACTTTTCTCTAAACTTTGTAGCATATCACTTTCACAGAACTGATTGTTCTGATTTACTTATTCATTGTCTGCTAAATACTTTAAAAAGCCTTTTTCCTGTGTGTTTTTTGTGCCCAGTTCTGAAGTTTTTAAAAAGACTGACCTTAAGTTAGGTTTGTCTAAGCCAGTTTTATGCCTCTCTTTTGAATATCTTTCATCCAATGAAAAAAACTAACTCATTTTTTAAATTAAAAAAATAAAGAACATTCATTCTTTCTTCATGTGGGTATTCTGGATCCATTTAGCCCACTGAATTTTTTTCTTGTTCATATCTCAAAGGAAAGGAGGTAATTTGGATGTATCAAAACTGTTCAAAAATTCTCTGAAAGGCAGCAAAACAAAGTAGGAGTAGCTGAAATCACTGCAATGATGAGCTATAGTTGTAGCACTATGGAGCAGAATACACTTTGTTTCTGTTTTTTTTTTTTTTTTTTTTTTTAAGTTCAGGAACTCAGTGCTTCAGAGCTTGCTTCCAGATGTGAAAGACCCAAGCTGAATTTCATCCTTTGCCCTACGGGGTTTGATCCTGCTGTGTTACTTCCCAGCAGAGCATCTTAATAATCCTACTGTGTAGAGATTTTCAAAGACATGGCAAAGCTTTGTCAGTAAAGAACCAAAGATTCACTGAGCCCGGAAAGCTATATGCATGTGTAGAGCATGACTTTTTACTTTGTTAATCTCTTCACTGTTTATGTTTTACTTTACCTAAAATGCATAAACTGTGAGCTCTCCCTTCTGAAGAAACTTATAGTTGGCAAGACTGAACTTTGTTTCATCTCCTTCCCTCTGAAGGTATGTCCCAGAGTGAAACAGCTACTGCAAGGGGTCCTTTTAAGCCTTTTCTACTTAAAAACTACAATTATTTTACAGAATGAAGGTACACTGAAATAAATTACAGTGATTAATTATTGGCAGAGGCTAGAATTGAACCTGGATATTTCCCTTCCTAAATAAGGACTCAGATCACTGAGATACTGAATGGGAAGGGACTCAAGGTATCACTAAATGCATTTTCATCTTCCAGCTTTCCTTTCACAGGAAAATGTGGCACATCATGACGTTTGAATGAGAAGACTCTGTATGGTGTTCAAGCCAAGCACGTTCACAACTCTCCTCCTGTGAAGGCTCACATCCTTTAACTAATGTCAATTATGCACTGTTATGACTTACAATTTACTTCTTCCTAGGGATTTTCCTTATAAGCTAGTTTAGATGGCTTCCCATGGGCTTTGAAATGAAGTGATCCCAGACTGTGGAAATAAAACACTCTAGAAGTATTTTAAAGTATTAAATACTACATTAAGTATATTGTCAAAGGAATCTGAGTCACAGTAAATGATTATGGCTCCAATCTGAAAGAGCTGATGCACCTGCATGTTAGATCCTGCAATGCTGACACTGGTAAATTTCAAGCCCTCTTTAAAGGCAAGACACAATCTCTAGTCTTGAGAATGAACATACAGTGCAGAGATATATGGAAAAGGGAGGAGAGAGAGGAGGGGGAAAAAAAAAAAAGGAAAGCACTCAGATACTGTGGTAACAGAAGTGTCTAAATGATAGATATTGATGAAGATTTTAAATATGGCTTAATAGCTAATTCATACCAGTTTACTCAGCATCTCCTTCCTGCAAATCATTTGAAAACCATGAGAATTTTGCATGAATTAGTCAGAGATGTTCATCTTCAGTCAATGCACAGGAATATATTGTACTACACTCTAGATGTGGAGATGACAATATGCTACGAGAAGCATCTTTTATTGTATTCTGCCTTTCTGTAATTAATGGCTTTATGGTGTTCAACACTAAATGATGAAAGAAACCTTCCCTGTGGATTATTCCTTAAGGAGATTTAAAAGCTTGACTCTATGTACTGTAGTCTTTTTCATAATTAATTGATTTTTCTTCACTATAGTTCTGCTAAAGTATCCCTTGTTTTTGCATATCTCTGTGACATAGTAGTTTTGCAATATTAACCAGCATAAAACTCTCTGAATAGTACAAGATATATTGTCTTTCATTGCATTAATGGTTTTCCAGATGATGTAATTTCTCAAGAATAACAGTTTCATGTCACAGTGCAAGAATGTTGCTTTGTTATTAAGTGCTACTTCCTCAGAACAGTCTCAAATTCCCCCACTGGGAAGTGAACAGATATTTCTCATGACTACTCACATATTTTCTTTAGTAAGCCCTTGAATGCTGTTCCAGATATCTCACGGCCTTCAAAGACTGTGTGGACTTGCTGTCTAGAAACAGCGTTTCATTCTGCTTAGCATGAGGACATAGTCAGTGATGTGTGCAGTGCAAAGGAGCATGTTATATCTTTAGAAAAAAATACTCATCACAGCATGGTAGGATTTTAAATTCCCATTCCTTCAAAATATTTGAAGAATATTATTTTCCTTAGCTAACAGGACAGGTGAACCATTAAAGCCTTCAGATTTCCAGGAAAAAGTTTTAGCAGTGTGAGAATGTATAGAGAGACTATAAAACTTAGATAAATAATTTATAGGCTGTATAAATTCTCTTAGGCTTTTAAAAGAAATAATGACTTATTTTGCTAGGATGCATTTGTGAAAGTATTACAGCAAGTTCACCTCTGCTGCTACTTTGATTATTTGATGTAGCTTTATGTATCACTTTATGTTGCTGAAGTCCTATGTTTTTTGTGGACTGCTTGAAGCTGTGCTCCATATTTAAATGATTATCCCTGTTTACGTGGGATTGGAATGGACATATTCTTGGACATAACAACAAAATAAAATCTTGAATACAATCATATACAAAAATAAGCCTCAGATTTGCCTTTTAGTCTTGTCACATACAAGCATTTAATGAGTAAGTTTTCCTGGAAAACATCAGTAAACACTTGACATTTAAAATGTAGAAGAATATCTAGCAAGCAGAAGGAGTCACTCAGTCTGTCCTACTATAACATACAGTTTGCTATACTTACAAATTCTTCTTTTTTTCTTTCTTTTTTTTTTTTAATTAAATATATCAGCAGTTACTATCCTTCCAGGAAAGTGACCTTATTGCTCCAGTACTACTGTAAAGGGAAAAACGTAATGACTCAGATTACAGATATGGGTGCATTCTGAAATCACTTGAATCTGAAAGTGGCAAGCATTCAAGGCAAGACTGGAGATATTACAATGAAATAATGTTTTGGTCCATTTGCAAGCAGACAGATGTCACTTCATTAACTTTCATGGGACTTAGCAAAGGTGGACATGATGCAAATGGAACCCTCCTTTAACGCTCAGGTTTATAAGAAGGCAGGAGTTTAAAACTTAGTACTGCTGAAAGGTGACTGAACTGAAAAATCAGATGCTGAGTGTTTCCAGAGCTAAACCTGGGGATTTTTGAGCTAATTGAAGATCTGTTTAACAAATGTTGCTTGGAAGCTGTGTATAATGTCTTCAAGCCAGAGCAGCTGAACATGTGTGACTGATTTCAAAGAGGGGGAAGGAGGGAGAAGAAGATGAAGGAGTCCAGACGGGTATTGCAGCTGTTCTTCATTAACCCCACCAAACAACAAATGGAAAATCAACAAACGAGTACATTCCAGACAAAATTTGAAATGCAAGTGCTAATAGGAAGGCTAGACAGACTGGTTCTGGCAAGTCAAGAGACTATTGCTAGGGAAAGCACTGCAAGCTCAAAAACTCACAACGAAGGGACTTTCTTCACTTTCCTGCTTCCTCCCAGCCCACTTGCCCTCTGTTTTCTCTGCGCAAAAGTAGTTATTTCATCTATGAGAATTTGATTGCAGGAATGCACTCACTTTCAAGCACACAAGGGATCCGGAACATGCAGAACCTAGTAGAAGGAGAAAAGCTAAGAATCTAAGTAATGTAAGGAAATATTTTATGTTGCAGGGGGGGAAGAACAAGTACAAGTGAAAGAAAAAAAGACATCAGAAAAGTAATAGGAGGTTGGATTCATTCTGGAGGAGATGGCAGGCCATTCATGACAATCCTTGGTGGATTGTCTTTGTTTGTAGGTTACAGGAAATGGTGTAACTTTGCTCTGGCTCATCAATGGCAGCAAAAACTAGGTTTCCCCAGGGCTGTGGCTAACTCCATGTGTACTTAATCAGTGGCATGTTAAGAAGTCAATTCAGACACAGGGAATATAGCTGGAGACAAATGATACTACAGTAAATTTCATACAAGAGCTGTCAGCAGGCTTGAATCTCATTTAAACTACACTCGCTTCTTTCACTGTGAAATAGTCTGTGCCTGCAAATACAAATCTGTACAGATCTGTAGGGCTGATCTTTAAACTACATGGGCATGGGACACAAGGACTTGGGCTGGTTGTGTAATATAGAAGCTGGAAACTGTCACCAAGAAAGGTGCCAGCCAGAGGAACACCTTCCACTGTGTTTATTAAGAGAAGTCATTGTTGTTCCAGAAAGCTTTCTTTCTGCAATTAGAGCACTCAAGGATACATTAGTGTCACTTATAGCACGTGTCCATACTGACTTCCCTGAGGACACAGATTGCTCATTCAAACCCCTCTCACAGGCTTGTTAAGGTCCTGAATCTTGCATCGCCTGAGAAGTTGTTTCCAGTGTTCTCCTGGATGCAGATCAGCCTGTAAGGCACACTTCTCAGGCTTGATGGTTTGGGAAACGGGCTCTGAGTTTGTAAAGTGAGACTGGTTTTTGTTCCTGCCTGTAAACATTCCATAGGAAATTGAGGTAGTTTTCACTGGAGACAAGGAAATAACCAGTAACCAGGAAAAGTTGCTATTACTATGAAAAATGGATAACTGCTGCTTTATGGCACATGCACTGAAAAGTACACTTTTATCCAGAGGATTGGAATTACACCCTTTTCACAGAGAACAGCTGTGTGTGCTGGTGGGAATGGCAGAGTTTTGGCCTGGATCCAATTTGATAATACAGAAAGGCAGTGTTTTTTGTTTGCTTTCTTTTGTTTTCTTTGAATATTAATGCTTTCAACAGAAATGAATTGGCTTGACACCTGGAAGGTGCTGAGTATTCTGGCTCTGATCCAAAAAAGCATTTAAGTACATGCTTAACTTTGAGGATTTAATTGCCAGTTTCGCTACTGGCATGCTTAAAGTTAAGCAGACGATTAAATCCACTGATGCAAGAATGCTTAGCCCTTTTTAGGATTAATGCTAGCTCTATGCTGTACAAATGATCTTTTGTTCTGTCTTGAATAACTAGGACAGACATTTGAAGAAAAAAAGCACCATGTTTTAAGATAAACACTCTTCTGATCGCAGAGGTAGAGCACACAGTATTAACACTGAAACTGTCAACACATTTTATCAATAACCCTTTAGCTGTATAAATTAGACAATTCACATCTCTTGAACCAAGTTTTCCATTATCTGCCACACTGGCAGTCCATAGATCAAGAATAATGGTATTTACAGGGCCCGTGTCTATCCTGGACATTGTGCACCTCCATATCTAAAACCACCCTGTGAGTGCTGAGCAAACTGCTGCCTGGCTGGTACAGTGCAGTATCACACAGAGACATTGATCTGCAATGTAGCATTAAGTTATTCTGGTGGTGTGTTGATCATGTTCCAAGCTTGAGATTTGCTCATCCCTATCATGTGTGTGATACCTAACGACCAGTTAGGTGAAATAATCTATCCCTTCAAAACAAGTTGATGCCTAGGCAAAGTATAAGAAATGGCCAAGAATATAATGATTTTCCTTCAGATCCAGGCAACATCTGGCAGGAGATCTTCGGGATATATAAGTATTGACAGCTCAAAGCAGTGAGGTCCACAGGACTTCTACCTGCAACTGCTTTCTGCAGTATGGTCTGTAAGTTAACTGTGTGAAAGAGAACTTCTTAGGACCAATGTAGTATTAAGAAACAGGCATTATTTTATTGCAAGTCCAGATGCATGAGGAATCATTCCATATAAACGTGCATGCCTAGCAAAAAAGATCTTCAGCTTATATGGATTACTTGTGTTACATATGTAAAGGTTTTCCCTGACAGTCTATACATATTCAAATGTTTGCTCTGAAATCATTAACATAGGGTTTCACGTCCTTTCACATGCTCAGTCTTTTTGTGGTGGTAGTCCTAGTACCCCTGGTGGTAATCTCAGTGTGTTCTCTAGTAGATCTCTTTGGTCTTTTTACCTAATTAGGGACACAAAGTTCCTCTGGGGGATGCTTCACTGCCTACAGCCCCCAAAGACTAGTTATTACTGGTTCTTAACTTTGGAGCTGCCTTGTGGACCAGTTTTGCTATGTAGGCAGGAGTCTTCTGCAAACAATCTAATGGTTGTTACCACAAAGGGGTTGATCAAGAAACTAAGACTCAAGTTGGAGTGTTAGAAAGAAAGCATTATTTAATATCTGTGCTGGATGTGTGGGGAATACTTTCTTCCTATCGCACATACCTTGCACAAAAAGGTCTTCGATTTACACATATTCATTCAGAGGCCTTCCCAGAGGTACATGCATGTTCCATAAAAGGAATTGTGGAACCTTACTTATCTATACGAAGTCTCAGGAACCTCCCATATCTACTTAAATACAAACACAGGGACCCATTGCATCATCTGAAAAAAACTACAAGCTTATCCATTAAGGAACTTAAGAAGCTGTGTTGTATCATTGTTATCTAAAACTGTCTCAATGCTCCACAAGAAGTAATATCAGCAACTGGCAGTATGGTGTTTTTCATAGCAGGTCTACGTAATGCAGCATTGGAAATATTGGTTCCAAGCATTTTTCTCCATAATGCTCCCAGTTCTGGTAACACAGGCAGAGTTGGAACATGACAGCAGTAGCTGTGAAGTAGCAAAGTAAGACATAGTGGAAGGAACAGATTTTGCATGTTCTTGAAATGTAGTCTTTAGGCTTAATCAGCGGTCCATTTCTGTTTACAACTAAAATCTAACAGTCCTAAAAAGTATTTAGAATCAAAAGCTTAAATTAATTATATCTTTTGTGATCCTTCTTCTTGTCCTCTCTTTTTGCACAGTACAGTCAAGCCTTAGCCTTTCGTCCTTTTTGGCTTTAGTTTCTGCTTTCAAGAATAAATTGTGGGTTTTTGGTTTGATCTTATTACTTATTTATGTGTTGTTGATTCTAATTCCGCTGGGGAAGGGGAGGTGATATGCATGTAGTTTTGTCTCTTTCATTTGAAAACTCAACAGATATAATTTTGAAAATTAATAATTGCTAACATGGAAACAATGATTGAAAAATCAGCATGATTCAGTAAACAAAACAAAACATGTAGTGTGTTAAACTGTTGCTAATTCTAGTGGAAGACTTTTCCACTAGAACAATTATTTGAAAAGCAGCATAGTCAGGTATGGAGTTGCCTAGTGTAGAGATTCAAAAGGACTCCAACAGAACTTGAGAACATATTGTTATTTTCATGAAGTCTAATGCAATCCCTGCCATGTCCGCAGGCTAAGTCTGGAATTAATTTCTGCTCATGATTCACCAGAGTTCAGCAGCCTCGAGGGTACAGAAAAAGGAGCAATGGCTCTGTTTTAGAAGGTTTAAAGATGAATTTCATAATTCTAAAAATGAATTCTTTATAATTCCATCTCAAAGTTCTTCCAAGGACCTGACATTTGGCAAATTTTAACAAAATGAACCCAGTCTCTGGTAATCAGAAACTATCTGGGATAAAGGTGGTAACTCAAAGTTGCTTGTGTTTTGGCTGCCTAAATGACTTTGATCACAAGAAAATCAATCTTAGACAGAATAAAACCTTTGTTCTAGCATGAAGATATTGGGAAAAATTTGCTCAAATAGGCTTGCTCAATTATCATTTTCCCAAAAGGAAAGAGGTTTTTTTGTTGTTGTTTGTTTTTGAATAAAGGGGGAGTCTACTGGGAGCTATTTTTTTCCACTAGCATTTCTTAACCTGTCAGAAGTCACAGCTTCTTATTTATCCTTCTTCCTGTTGTGCTGTCCTCCCTCCTCTTTTCCTCACTGGCAGAAGTATTCGAAGCTCACAGACTTACCACTTCCCCTAGTGCATGTTTCCACTTCTGTGTGACATACTAGGCCTGCACAGTAAATCCAGAGTTCGTAAGTTCAAGTTGTCTACTGACCTTCATAACTAAAACCTTATTTGGTGAGAGTGTACAGACCAACTGGAAAGGAATTTGCAAGCTTTTGTACAACAAGTTGTGAACATGTGCATCTCGTTCATTAGCCCCTGTATAAATGATTTTATTTGCAAGGTCATCTTCAAGAACCTTTTATCTCAAAGGGAAGAGCATAAAAATGACTGAATTTCTTGGCTCACTGAAAAGTCATTAATTTGCCGCTTGTACGTGTGTTTTTTTCTGCAGCTTTCACAAGAGTGTCACAGTACAGTTTTTCTTCTGAGGCCTTCACAGGATTGTTATAAGTTTGTCTCTAGTCACCAGTTAGCTGCAATTTGTCTCTAGTTACCAGTTAGCTGCAACCCCATCTCTTAACCAATCAGAAAAAGTGAAATAATTCATAGTGTTACAGTTCAGTATAGCATTATCACAGAGTCTGAGCTAAGTCACTTCATCCTCTCATTCCACCCTGTGGCTCAGATTCTTTGCCTGTCATCAGGCCTGATGCTGATATACTCTCTGGGGTCATCTACAGTGATACATGCATAACTTTATAGAAGGAGCAGAGAAAAAAGGGACAAGCCTATTTATCGTACACTTCACTAGGCCAGTGCCCAGTATTAGAAAGATAAATCCACCTACCAATGTTGCATTGATTCATGTCAAGCGGCTCCCCACCCTATTAATCCCAACGAATGGAGGAAGCTGGGGAGCCAGCTATCATCATCTTGCTTGAGTCCTTACATCAGTGATTTAAGGTCCTTAGTTTTCTCCCCTAATAGCTGGGATTTGTCAGAGATATTGAAACAACACATCCCCTTGAAATCCTCATATCCATGATTATGGTGTAAAAGCAAGTAATCAATTGCAGCATGATTCTACAATATGGCTGTGCGGTTTTGTCCTAATTCTTGACTTACAGTGATGATACTTGTGAAGTAACATTAATGGTTTTGGCAAAGGCTCAGGTCAAAGCACTGAGCAGTCTATGGTTATGGACAGTCACTGCAGGTACACCTGCTAGTGAGACTGCTTCCATGCATGACAAGAAATTAACCTTATTGTTACAGTCACTCCTCAACATGAAGACATTTTGATGCACATGGCATAGGGTATGGTCATAGGTGGGAAGAGCTATGGTTACTCTTCCTAACGAAAAGGGTTTTTTTCTGCCTCTTCTTTCTACTAATTGTTTCCATTACTTTAGATACCTCATCTATGTCCTCTCTGTATGCTCCTGTCAATTCTTACCATGATCAAAAATCTGTCCCTAAAAAGTGCTCTTTCACCATTGCCAGTTAACTGAGTCCTACTGCCTGCCTCAAAAGCAGCCCTTGGAGCCCTCCACTGTGTTTGTTCCTGCCCTGTCTCTGAGCTTCTTAAACTCCTTCGTTTTTGTTATATTACATCCCTTTCACTGATATACAGCAGTCTACTCTGGGACTGCTGGCATATCCTCAGTGTGTGTGGGAAGGGCTGAGGGCTGTATATGAATAGATAACAGCAAGAGAGCTTCTTTACTACACACAAAACACTGACTCAATATCAGATTGTCCTCCTGCTATGGAAAAGGCAGTAATGTTAGCTGCCTCACAAGCTAGCCACACCCATATGTTCTCCTCCAGGCTGATTCATCTGACTAAGTTTCCCCATTTGGGGTCAATTCCAATAAGAACAATATTCCCAAGAGCAAGATCATCATTGTTTTTCATACAGGATATTCTGCTGACACATGTCCTCTTCATTCTAAAACAACAACAACAACAAACAAACACACACCCAAAAACAAACAAACAAAAAACCCAACACTCTTACTTCCCTTGGAAGAAGATAGATGTTAGATAGATGTTAGTGATGGGAAATTATCCATTTCAGAACTATTTTATATGCCTTCCCCATTGAGTTTTTTGCTAGCCATATGTGTCAGCTTATGGGAGCTGTGAGGGTTCTTGGGACCTTTCCTGCCATAGGTAAGTGCACCAGCACTGGCTGCCCACATGCATGTTGTATTTCCACTCAGCCTTCAGCTATGTAGATCAGTGGGCTAGGACAAAACTCACTCAGCTGTCCCCTACTGATTATTTACAGTCCTTACTGCACCTCATAGCTGATCAGTTCACCCTGAGTCTTGAGGTTTGAGAAACTGCTTTAACAAGCCATTCACCTTTTCAACTAATTCATTGTGTCAACTGTTTACAGGCTGGTGTGGTCCAGTTCTATGACTAGTGGGGCAGGGAGACCCACAGACCCACATCCCGGGAAAGGGAAAAGGGGAAAAGGGGACAAGGGTAGAGAAATGGGCCTAAAAACAAAAACTAAAAACAAAACAATGGCAATGATTTGAGGAGAAAGAAACTAATTTACTAAATAAGATACCGGAAGGCAAGATAACACACTATAATATAATATAATAAGTATAATTAGAATTGAAGCTAATAAATCAAATAAAATGAGAAGGAATGTCTGAAAGCCGAAGACTTTATTCTAATGCTGTGACAAGATGGCACCCGCAACAGAGATGAGCCAGACAATGAAAAGAAGCTTAAGTGACCTATGAATGGCTTTTATCTTTCACTCTGAGTGGAAATGGTAACAGAAAAGTGGTTTGCTCTGTCACCTTGAATCCTAAAGTTACCACAAAGAGCCCATTTTCCCAGGCAGGGTATAGTCTTTCAGCATCCTTAAAGCTGCACAAGAAAAACCAAATTGGCCTAGACGGGCCATCCAGGCTACATTGCAACAGATATATAGAGAGGACATATGAGGCAAATCCCCAGTCAGTGTACAATGTACACTGTAAGTATTTGCCTCTAAAATCATTTCAAGGCTTCCCCATGTACAGGGGACTAATCCCATGCAGACCATTTTTGGTTTAGGTAAAAAAATAATAGGCCCAAGGCATGTTGAAGTTCCTTCTTATTTTGGGGCATATCTATCTCTTCTGGAGTCACCACGGTGTCTGCGGGAATACATGCAAGTCCATTTCTTAACTAATCACAAAAAGAGCAAGAATTCACGGTGTTACAGTTCAGTATAACATCACAGAATCTGAGCCAGAAAGAAGCATGTCACTTCATTTCCCAGGGATCTTTTCTACATTGTCAGCTGTCACAGGAAATAGCACCACTGATCTGACTGTAGCATCCAGAAATGCGAAAGTATAATCCAAATCAGTGTACATTAAAATGAGATGTTGCAAAGAACAGTTCCTGGCAGTGGCAGACCTGCCATCTTCTGACTCCACCACCAGACAGATTACTAATTTCACATGTGAGTGAGTCTTGCATTGAATGCAACTTGAAATGTCACTTATTAGCCTGGACCAACTGAAGCATGACAATTATATCTGCAGGCTGAAGGCCCGATTGCTATCTTGAAGCACTAATTTGGTTTGTACATCTGCATATGCTCAAAAGATCAAGCATAGAAACATAGAGGTAAAAAGAAAAAAAAAAAAAAAAGGTTTGCCTTTCTCAGAAGCTTATTGATTTCTCTGTTTGATACAGAAGACCCCCTACCTTAGACTATATATAAAAGCATGATGAAAAGATTACTTATAATATATATA
>PPHD01010570.1:7452-19534 GCA_002909625.1 Bambusicola thoracicus
CTTTTTTTTTTCTTTTTTTTTTTTTCATTTGGTCATTCATGCTAAACTTACTGGAGTAGGATGCAAATTTCTATGGATATTTGACCAAGGGGATCATGCTACTTTTGCTTTTTTAATAGCTTATAAATCATATAATTTATATTCGTATTTTTTCCTTATGTAACTCAGATGCTTACCCAAAAAGTGAAATAATTTATACGTGGAAAAAAGGACCCCTGCATTCCGTAGAAGTACCACAGGAGTCTTCCAGTCTCCTCCAGTATGATCTCATAGGACAAACTGTATCTAGCGAAACAATTAAATCTAACACAGGTAAGATGTAGCCATACGGGAACTACTGACTACATAAACCATCTTGAAAATAGATTACAGACTTTTCTGTTCAATATATAATTGCATTACTGTAACTGTCTTTTGTCATTTTTAAGACTAAAATCCTTGGAAAGAAATTAGCTGTGGTCTCCTAAAAGACTCAAATTAAGAATTCCCCTGGCCTCCGCATCCAGTAAAAACAATATGTAAAAATTAATATTCTTCTCCTCTGTTTCCAATAGGTCACTTTACCTTTGTTGTCAATTTATTTGTATTATACACTTGAAGGCTTATCAGTACTTTCCTTAGGACACAGTATGTTGAATTTAAGCCAGTAATGTTTATTCATACATTGCCAAAATAATGCTGACATACTTGTCTCCTAACAGGTGAATATGTAATCATGACAGTTTATTTCCACTTGCAAAGGAAGATGGGATACTTCATGATACAGATATATACTCCTTGCATTATGACAGTCATTCTTTCTCAGGTCTCTTTTTGGATTAACAAGGAGTCTGTTCCAGCCAGAACAGTTTTTGGTATGCTGCATTAAGGTCTTTGAACACCTCAGCGTCATACATACCATTCATTCATCACTTTCATTGCTTGTTTGTTTTAGGTGAATATTCACTTCAGCTGCTCTATTTCCATCTCCAAAGGAAAATAGGCTACTATCTCATTCAGACATACATTCCATGCATCATGACTGTAGTCCTGTCTCAAGTTGTGTTTTGGATCAACAAAGAATCTGTTCCAGCAAGAACCGTGGCTGGTATTCACGTTTTGTTTCTTTTGTCATTCACTTCATCACTGCATTCAATCCACTGTATTAAACAGCGACAGTAATCTAGAGGGGATTAGCCTTTAAACTGAAAAAGACAGAAAGTACTTTTCAGTGAACAAAAGCATATACTAAAAATTAAACCAAATAATATTTAATCTGCTCACCAGAGTCAAAACTACACAGAATGTTTGTTTAGCCAGACTTACTTGTGATGGCTTATCTTCCCAACATTTTTTTTTTTCACCAGGGAAATGACAATTTCAGAGTAAATGACAACTTTCCATTTATTAAACAGGAAATTTTCTATTGATTTGCTCAATATGTGAAACTAACCTGTGCTAAACTGGTTGTGTTTTTATGGGTTGGAACCTCGTCTAGCACTCATTCTGGAGCATTACTCTCTGTAGAGGTATCTAAACAACTACCAAGGACATTTTGAAGGATGAATTTAGGTGAGACGCATCTTGTCCCTACCAAAAGTTGCAGTGGTAGTGAGGAGTATGCATACATATTGCATAGGCCTTTCTTTTTTCTAGTGGTTTGAATTAATTCTTCCCAAACTAAGAGCTTTGTCCGTTACTACATAATAAAGTTCACAAACCCAGAAATAAAGACTTAAAGTCAAGCTGAAGTGTAAATTTAGAATTAAGAATAGAAACTATTTTAAGAAAGAATAAAATAGACACCTTTTTTTGGCAAATTAATCATTTTGTCATTTAAAAAGCATACGTCAGTACTTATTCCATTCTTATTTCTCAACAACATTGTATTTTTATAAAGCACACCTTCTCAAAGTATGTGTTTTAGAGAAATTAGTGGTAGAAAAGTAACAGTAATGTGACCAAACCAATTTCTCAGAAAAAATCACTTAGCAAATCTACTTACTCCAGAGTGGAGGCCAGTTATTTTTGCAGATAACATTGCAGTAAGATAAATTAATGTTCATAAGCATCTATTCTGTACAGAAATACAGATGAAATATAGGAAAAAGATATTCTTGTGCTCTTTATCATAGTGACACTGGCAAGAACAGCAGATAGGCAATATGAGATCCCTTATTCTATGTGGAGCTTCTGTATGTAGATATGTTTATACATATGTAGGTATACGTATCTTTTTGTAAAGCACGGTGTTATCAGACATTACTTGGAGTAAGAAGCATGGCTATTGTTTTATGGTTTTATGTATGACCTGTTAAGTACCAAATGCTTTGAACCCATACAACAATGGCTATAATTTCACATTTTTAGGTACCTTTACGTGATCGTCTTTTAGTTTGGCAAAAAGTTATCTTATTTTGCACAAACCCATGGCCAGCTTCTACCCTCCAAGTAGATCACCTTTGAAATTTTAACTTATTATCTAGTTATTAAGCTTTATCTATAACTTCTCAGATACAAAATGTTTCAAATTATTTCTAAAGAAAAAGCATTTTAGTATTTGCATTATGTACCAGATTTTTTCAGAATGGAAAGACAATCATCAGTTACACCCTTTACCAATTGTAATGTGGCATTCTGTTTGATAAAGTAGTTTTCCACAGTACAGACCATTTCATCAAAATTCACATTGAGAATGTTCTTATCTATATCTCTAATAGAATAGGAGTCCTATTCCTAAGTTTGAATTCCTGCTGCAGTAGGTTTTTATTCAGACACAGAAAATATCTTTTTTTTATTATTATTAACTAGCATATGGGCAGATCTTAATCTAATCACTCATCATATTGAAAAGTTCATTCTAGACGTCTGAAATTGAAATTTATCTCAGCATAGTTGCACTTACGTTATTAAATGAGTCTGGCAGATTAGGGAGAAGTAGATATCCTACATATTTTTATATATCTTCTATTTGCATTTCATTAAAACATGTTAAGTAGTGACATTGAGAATTACTTGATCTCAGACAGCTGGCAAGCTACATCATGTGAGAGAGTTGCAAAAAAATCCTGAGAATAATCAAGTCACCCTGCAGTATGCAATGACACTGCATCCTTTCCACTCAGTATCGTTCATAGCATATTGATTCATCATCGCAAGATGACATGATAACATCTTTTACTTTCCCACCTATCCTTTTCCAACTGCAGAAAGGAGCAGAAGAGGGTATTCTTCTGCTTACTGTCTTTAAATACCTGTATTTTTCAGATTCTAGCAGGCATAATTATAAGTAAACATGAGTCACAGAGGCTTGTATATTTTAATGGATGAGTCTGCTCTTGTATCAGGCAGCAGTGGGACGTAAGTATACTTCCCACATGATTCATGCTGCACATTCCAAAACAGAACAAATAAGTTCATGATAGATGTGAAGAATACTTATGGGGCTCATAAGCTACATGATCAGATTTTTTGTGTGTGTGAAAATACGTAAGAAGATCTAGAAAAGTCCTTTTTCCCATCCTTCCATATTTGTAATTATGAGAGCGTTCAAATCAATATACTGTTAGTGAATCTTCAAAAGTGTGTTCAGAAATTAAAGATCACTGTACAGAAGACCAAACTCTATCACTAGAAATATTTGGATCACAGCCTACCACTGATTTTAATGCAAAAATCTGATGGATTCAGTGAGAGTTCTGTAAGCCACGATCTGTCCTTATGCAACAATAGGAGATAGGGAGGATCATAACACTGCTAGAGAATCATGTCATGTTAATTTACATTTCTGTCAAACATTCCACTTAGGAACTCCTCGAGTAAAGCATCTTTCTGAGCCTGAGCCCTGGTTTTGTTATACCCACGCTTTATCAGAATTCTAAGAAGTTACAACCTGTAGCATGTAGTTATCCTAACTTCCAGCCTGCTTAATGTACTAAGGAAGTATATTTTTAGATACTTGAGTCACTAAACATGAATTACTTAACAATAAGAAATACTTAAGACTTGTTAGTTACTTGAACAGAAATTTTATATGTTATGTATGTATGTACATAAACACACACAGATACATACAGATGAATTTAAGAACAGCAGGGCAAAATTCTAATGCCTCTGTTTTCTCTCTTATCTTCAAGGAATTACTACCGTTCTAACAATGACCACTTTAAGCATCAGCGCACGCCACTCTTTGCCCAAGGTGTCCTATGCTACTGCTATGGATTGGTTCATAGCTGTGTGCTTTGCCTTTGTCTTCTCTGCACTTATTGAGTTTGCAGCTGTCAACTACTTTACCAATCTTCAGACTCAGAGAGCAATGAGGAAGGCAGCAAGGGCAGCAGCACTGGCAGCAGCACTATCAGCAGCAACTGTACCGGCAGAGGACGAGATTGTCTCGGTAACTGCTTGCTTTTCTGATAATAAATATCATATAGGGAGAGACAGCTGAAGTAGTGAATGTGAAACCATATTAAAAAGTGATCTTAACCTGAAACAAATTCTGTAACCAGATCATGTCTATTTATCAAAGACGTGGTTCTCTTTTTCAGAAAATGAAAATACTTCATTTATTCAGACTGTTTATTTAAATTTGTAATATGATTTACTAGAGAGAAGTTTATTTGGTAATATATATAAGGAATGACATTGGACGGCTACCCATAATACTTTCCTTGAGCAGTGCTGTAGGCATTGTGGCCAGGCAGCTGCGTCATTCTCTTGAGTACGTCTGCAGAATTTGTGGGACACTGTACTGTGCAACCAATGTGTGCATAGGCCAGATGATTATAGGATCACTGTAGTATCCTGGCATATACCATAAGTGGGTCAACTGGAAGAAGAGAAATTATCCTTTACATAAACTTGGCATCTGTTACTTTCATAAAAATCTGTGTTGGTGGAAGCTTGGGGAAACAAAAAAAAAAAAAAAAAAAAGGGAAGTGTAAATGTGAAGTTTAGGGATAGATGTCAATACATGTGACAGACAAGAAAGCTTTCTAGCATTGAAAAACTTATGTCAGAATTGCTTGTAAATAATATTCCTTACATATTAGTCTAAGTACTTAATGTTGTCACACAACGCGTCAGTACAGCCCCCCTGTCTGCAGAATCAGTTTTACTACCACCACATTACCCATTTTGAGAGGAATAACAGAATTTGAACAACCCCTCCAAAACCACTGGGTCTGCAAGTTTAGTAGGAGACTAAAAGCACATCAGGGTAACACCATTCCACGTTTCCTCATAATTGTTAAACGTTTAGGTACATTTAAAGTGTTAAATGTATAATTAATAAGTTCCATATAATACCAAAATCAGAGTTACAAAGCATCTGGTTCTCATTGCAGCTAATCATAGAATGGCTTGGGTTGGAAGTGAGCTTAACAATCACCTAGTTCTAACCACCCAGTTGCTGACAAGGTTGCTACCCCCTTGATCAGGTTGCCCAGGGCTCCATCCAACCTGGCCTTGAACAGCTCCAGCCCAGCTTCTCTGGGCAGCCTGTGCCAGTGCCTCATCACACTCTGGGTAAAGAGTTTCCACTTAGCATCTAACGTAAATCTCTCCTCTTTTAGTTCTAAATCATTCTCCCTTGTCCTATCAATATCAGACCACAAAAAAGCTGGTTTCTTTCTTGTTTATAAACTTCCTTTACGTACTGAGAAGCCTCAGTAAGGGCTCTCTGGAACCTTCATTCTACAAGCTAAACAAGCCAAGCTCCCTCCTTTAACCTTTCTTCATAGGAATGGCTTTGTGGCTCTCCTCTGGATACGTTCCAAGAGCTCTGTGTCTTTCATGTGCTGGGAGGCCCCAGGTCTGGATGCAGTACTCCAGATAAGGCCTCATAAGGGCAGAGTAGAAGGGGACAATCCCCTCCCTTGCCCTGCTGCCAGCCCTCTGTTGATGTTAGCCCAGGGAACTGTCGGTCTTCCAGGCTGCAAGCACTGGTTCACATCCAGCTTTTCATCTGCCAGTCCTTTTCCATCGGGCTGCTCTCAATAAGTTCTTCTCCCAGTCAGTATTTGTGTCTGGGACTGTCTTAACCAAGATGAAGCACCTTTCATTTGGCCTTGTTGAACCTCGTTAGGTTCACATGGTCCTACTTATCAAGCTTATTTATGTTCCTTTGGATGGCATTCCTTCCGTCTGTAGTTAAGGAAAAAAATAAAGGCCATGCCAGACCCACACTGGCCAGTTGGCAGGGAAGTGTTGGGCTTGTAAAACCATATTGTATGTTGATTAATGTTGATTAATACTTTTTTTGATCTCTCTTTTTTTTTTTTTTTTTTTTGGTAGGACAAGCCTATTGTATGTTGATTAATGTTGATTAATAGAGATTTAGAAGAGTAAAACCAGCAATACTGAGGTCTTAAGGTAAACCTAGTCCACACTATCCACAGAATGGTATAGTCCTACTCTTGGTCAGAGCTCAGATTATCCAGAATAGTAATTTTCAAGTGTTATTAAGTCCAACACATTTTTCTTAAAGGCCCAGTTCTCTCTAACAACCCCTGCTGCCTTAAAAGAAAAATCAAGGAAATCATAAAAATGATGAGTACTCATCACTGGAGGAAAGAAAATACAGTCAAAATCGTTTCTGGAAGACTTCAGCCAGTTAACGCTATTGGATTTTGAAGGTTTCATTTTAGAAACGCATGGTGGGAAAAAGGACTAAATACATGATAACAGGCTTCAAGAAGCATCTATTTATTTGTTCATATTCCTGTGTGAAGGCAAAGGGGAAAGAGATTCTCTGTATTGTCACATAGATGAACATCCTATGCTGTCATTAATCTAATTTCAGCTGAAACAAACTTGAACTAGCTGATTTGAGTGCTAATGATGTAGTTGGCACAGGCTGATTGTGTGAGTATACGTCTGTTTCCTCAGGATCATCATCCTGTACTGAACTCTATTCTTTTATAGTTATATTACTGATCTTCAAACAGTTTGTTTAAGAGAGGCATACAACTTAATATTCCATTCTTATTATAGATTTAGGAGCTGTTTCATAGGTCATGAATTTCTCTTAGTTGTTTCCTCATCCCTGCCCATAATTGTTCCATTTCTTTGCCCCTAAATTCTTCCTTCACTTTTCCTTCTACAAGGCACAGTTCTTATTCTTTACCCTTTGCATAATTCATCCTTGCCTTTCCTGCGCCTCTTTTTGTCTCTTCTATCTTCCAATTCACTAGGTAAAATATATTAAAACCCATATCTTCTACATTTCAAATCATTGTAACTTACTGTCTGCTCCATATGATTAAAAAAAAAAAAATTAAAAATTAAAATCTTTCCCTTCTGTCATGCTTTGGGCTTTGGAACCTTATTTCTCTCCCCTAATCTGTGATTTTTTTACTTATTTGTTTGTTCTTCTACACAGGGTAGTAAAGTTTTCCATCCACTTACTATGCTATAGTATTTTTATTTGCCTTTCATTTTTGAAACGTGTGAGAGGTGTCAGGTTTTTAGTTATGTGGAGGGTATCTTGCAGGATGAATAATAATGAACAATGAGTCAACTATGCTTCTTGTCTTCTGTATTTATAGATATCAGATGATATCTTACACTGAGAAGATTTCTGGAAAATGTAAAGCATTAATTAGTTTTGGGGAATCCAGATGTAAAAGTGGAAAAGTGAGATGTTCTTATTAGAAAACTTTCATGGCTGCAAAACTGCCAATGCAACTTTTCTACTTGTAGCAGTAGCAGAAGCAAGGTTTATGTTTTATACGTTATATTGTCTTAAATTGCCTGAAACATGGTTAAAGAACATTGTGGTGGGAATATCTGTACCCTCTCTGAGCTATTTCTTTCTGTGTGTCAGGAGACCCCTTCTACTACTTCAGGTAGGGCAGGCACAGACAATTTTCATACAAATGAAAATAAGGACTTACAAAACAGTTGGAAGCTTTTGTTGCTTTCAGTGAAGGCCTGAACTCACCAAGATAAAGGTATCTACAGAACATACTCAGTTTTTTGTTTTTCTTTTTAGTGCCAAATTAAATTTGTTTCCAGCAAAAAAGTATTTCAAAATACTATCCAGAAGCCTTCTTGAGTCTAGCTGAATCTGTTCAAAATCTTGCATTATTCAAATAACAACTCTTTTTCTCATGTTTTTATTAAATCCCCCAAAAAACTGTACATTCAGAAAACAGCAATGGCGGAAGGGAAAATTCTGCTCTATTATTCTAATGAAGTAGGAGAAACTCTCCTAAAGTTACTGGAATAGACTGGATTCAGTGACAGTTACAATGCTCTGACTGCGTGCTCCGTTAACTGATGACAGCTCAGCATGCCTGTTCTGGTTCTAGGCAAGCCACTCTATTTACCTCAGTTAACTGAGAGCAGAATTTGGCTTGCTCTCTCTGTCAGCTGCAGGCAATCCTTGTGTGAAATACAAAACTATGGGTGTTCCTCTCCAAAATACGATGGCAACAAGCTGGGCGGTCATCTGGACCCTGACAGAAGCCTCCTTTTACTCATATGGTGACCAAGCTTGCTCTAGCATGTCAAAACCAAACGTTTTTTATGTACATACATACATATATATATATGTACATAAGCATTTTCACATTTGGTTTTTAATTCATTTCAAATACATTTTTCTTACATTAATCATATTGCTTCATCATTATGGCTTTCCTTATCTAGTAATACTCTGGTTCTAGAAGCTGCAGGGGAAGGGTAGTTGGTGATACTGGTTGGAGTGCACCATTTGAAGTAATGCTTTGCAAGATGGTCAGGGAGCACCGAGGACAGGACAGAAATTGCGGACAGTGGGTTGAGAGAAAGCTTTTCCATGTAAGACACTACATGCAACAGACAAAAGATTGTTACAGGGTTGTTGGTTTTCTCAAAGGCCCACTGTTTTAACAGGAAACAGTACAGAACAGTGAAATGCTGCTGGCAGAGCTTCCCTGTCCCTACGTATCGCCCTGTACCTCTTTTTCAAAATAACATGGCTTGAGCAGGAGAGGATTCTCATTCTCTTTAACAGCCCTGCCCAACTGCAGAGCAGCCATATGTCATTTCTGTATAGAGGATTTAGTTTTATATAATTACGTCAGAATACAGTGAGTATGTTTAATGAGAACTGTAGTACAGTTGAAAGGAAAGCACTTCTGTTCGGATTATCGACAACCCTTTATGAAATCATCCTAGAAAAGCTGCATGCATTAAAAGGCTTAACTGAGAACGTGGCACTTTCCATCAAATTAGACAGACCTTCCTGCTTCTGCACAACTGTAGGGTGTCATGTAGGCTATTTAAAACAAGAAACAACTTGCAATTGTATTGACTTTTTGTCATCTTCACAAGGAAAGTAGATCCAGATTGTTAGGTTGCACCCAAATTAAGTACTTATCTGATTGGAAAAGCAAATGCAGTGCAGCAAGGAAGGTTTAGAAGAAGCTGAAACTGTATGTAAAAAAATACAGATGGCAAATTTGATTCCTTGGCCTTAGATATTTTTGCTCAGTGTTGAAGTCTAATCCCTTTTTATTGCAGGGGGGCAGTGAAAAAAAGCAAGTCAAATAACAGAAAGATAAAAGCTCTGTAGTACTGTTTGTACTGCAGACTGGCAGAATTTTGATTCCTTTCTCCTTACTTCCAATTCCGACTCCCACTAAACATCAGGGATTGCTCTAGACTGACACTGATAAGTTAAAGAGTCCAAACATGATGGCATATTTAAATTCAACATAAATATATATTTTGACAGAGGCTCTGTGCTAATTATGAGTTCTGTGATGTGCTACGTCTAAATTTTAGGAAGAGGCTCTGCTACAGTACAATCATATTGAAAAGAGCAATGAAGTAACAGACTCCTCCCCTCACCACATTCACCTGAGGCTTAGACTATAATTTTAGAAAGATGAGTTTCAGTCTCCGCAGGTTAAGGAAGAATCTGAACATGGCTTTACCATTCTCCAATTGATTAATTTAGTCCTTTTACCAGGGTAAAGCACAAAGAAATAACAATTTTGTGGTGGTTAATTACTCATAATATGTCTAGGAAAGGAAATTTAGAGTGCCTAAAGAGATGCCCAAAGGTAGGGACTATTAATGATGCCTAGACTACATGCAGCTGTTAATTATGCAGAACTCTGTTTACAAATGTTTATAACACATTTTTTCTAATCACATCCCACAAAAGAGATATGGAAAGGAATCTCTCAATTATGGGTTATGACAAATCTCTGTCACGATATGGGTGCTTAAATTGCAGATGACAGTAAATATGGAGGTACCTTACTGCATGCCCCGAAGATCTTATATAATGTAGCGAACCTCCCTGCTGCAAGGTGCTGCATATAGATCATTCAGCAGCTGAGCAGAGGTTTTACAGATCATGCTGCTGTATGTTAGAAGCAAGTCTGAGAAGGATTTAGGGAGATAAACCATGCTTAACTTGCTCTTTGGGAGCTATGTTACTAGTATGTGATTTCATGTATGTAATATGAATCACTGAAATTACTGAAACTGTATCTACTGAGATGGTGAGAGGGGCAGGAGGGAAAAATATGCAGTATAGTTTTCTGCCTTGTACAGACATGGAGTTTTGATCCTAAGGTTCTTATCTTTCTTTTCTTTTCTATCATGATGCCAGCAAAATTCAATAGTCTTAATCCAATAAATTTCAAAGAAAAGGAGAGTTAGCATTTTTTTTCTAAACATTCAGAGTTTATTCAATCAAAACTCTTTCTTACTGCATGGCAGTCACAGCAGAAAGGGACGTAAGTCTGGCAAAGAGAGAAGTAAGGGCATACATATGTTTAAAATTAGTCACTATTCAAGAGCATATGTAAGATAGTCATTCCACTGCTAGATCCTATGCTAAACTGAAAGTAGGAATACACATCTGCAGTATAAATGAAAAGAGAACAGTAGAGAATTAAAAATATATATATTTTAGAAGTCTCTTTGGAGCACTCATTACAATTAGCATCTACAGAAAATAGAAAAAAAAAATGAATTTAGTCTAAGGTTATATATGCTGTATTTTTTCTATCTAGAAGCAGAACAATTTGCTGAGAGCCTCCTAAGACATTCTGAGCATGAGCAAATTCTAGTGATATTGATGAGAGCTCTGTGAGATCAGCAGCATCTTTACAGGCAAGGATACTTAGTGAGCCTTCTAGGGGATCAGGTAGCTGAGTTGCAAAACCTCAGTAGAACCTGGACAATGCCTTACTACATCGTATGCCTACCAATCTCTGTCCAATTTTATGGTACCTCACGTTAAGCATCAATTTTGCAAGCTGTTTTGTGTCACTAGGCAGTCATATTCAGTGACAAGTTAAATTGCCTGATGGGACCAGCATTCTATGTGAGTGCAAGAGTACTCCTTTGTATCAAGATTCAGTAAATGAATGAAATGCCTTCTTTTATTATGATCCAGTGTGCCACTTCTCAGGCTTCCTGTTCTTGCTTTTGCTGTTTATAAAACAGTCTTCACTATTTGAGTGATTGTGTGCAGAACAGGAACTGGAATAGAGCACTCATTTCTGTTCTTCCTGTTTTCTATTTTCCAAATTGTCATGATGTCACTGTAGGTAGAATTTGTTGTCAAACAGAACGGTGAAGTCTAAAAATAGTAGACAAATTGTTGCAGCTGCTGTTCAGAAGGCAAATGTTGTAAAAAACTACCCGACCTCTTCCTGCTGCCTCTTCCTCTTGGTTTCATCGCAAATTCTCATGAACATGAAAAGTATGGGTTGTTCTATGGCAGTAAGTCTGGTTTGCTGACACCTGCCAAACTGAGAAACGTGTTCATTACTCTTTTCAGATAAGTTTAGGCTTCTGTATCTTGGGTTGTGGTAGATGAGAAAATAGTCTTGACCCTTATTTTATGGACTTGCACGTGAGCGTGTTACTGTAAGAAATTACTTAGGAACCTTCTCAATAGTTCATAAAAGCACTTGAAGAGCACGGCCAAAAATAAATAAATAAATAAATAAAAATAACTGTGGCATTACTGAAATAGAAAAATCCTTTCTGAGTAATGAAATAAATTATTCTAGTTAGTGAGAAGTTATTAATATCACTCAATTGATAAATATGCACCCAAACTGGCCCTGAAGCAGGCATATAGCCAAGTTAC
>PPHD01010571.1:0-19534 GCA_002909625.1 Bambusicola thoracicus
AATACTTATATTCACCCATAACAGCCTCCGTTCACCTTGTTTTTAACTATACCTTTGTCTTCTTCTATCATAAATATCCTTCCCTTGACTTTTTTGATATTGTGTCTGTGTTCCTGCTATTTCAGCAGAGTACTAACCCTGAGTGCTTAGGGTTTTCTGCAGCACCCATAAACTTAACACTGGCTTCTGTGAGTACTTTCATCTGCTCACTGTTAGATGTTGTACTAAAAAGCCCTGTCACTCCAATGTGTGCAAAGCACTGCTTTGCTCCTATTTCTCAATTCTAGGCCCTGGAGGCTCCCCCGCTGAAACATAGGAAACTGGCGTCAGTGTTGTTGGATCTCTGAGCATTTGGGGAGCCTCATGAATTTTGTCCACTCATTTGGCTTTATTTCCTGCCTTTTTTATTTGCCTATCACAGTCTTTGTCTTGCATTTCCCCTTTCCTCATCACTTCATCCTTTTCTTCGTCCTCAGAACTCTGAGCTGTCTCCCACAAAAAAGTTCCTGCTTCATGCATTAAAATAGCACAGTCACTGACATGAAAGACATACCGTAATACATGGTATGACAACAAAATATATAGACGCAGAGAAAAAGACAACCTAGGCTATTTTACAGCAGCACCTGTAATAGATGGGCTAACCATGGGGAGGCTAGAGATGAGTCAACAGTAAGGGAAGTGGGACAGATGGTTAAAACAAATGACTCTTGGGTGAATTCCACCACCTGAGGAAAATACACTTCTGAGGGAACAATCGTCTTTATCACCATCTGAATAGCTAGTGGAAAAGAAGGAGAAGATTGTTTCCTCCGTGGCTCCATAGGGAAAATGGCCAGGAGTTCTGACGATTTGTTTATGTTACCCTCATAGAAGCAAATACAGGCTTACAAAGAACCAGCATACATTGGTTAAAAGACTAAAGAAATCTGTAAATTACACTTTTAGTTGGAATTACCAAAAGACATGGTGAAAACAAATGTTGTAATAAATGCAAATACACTTTAGGAAGGCATTTGGAATACTGCCAATCACTCCAAAAAACTTTTGAGACTGGGATGTACTTAGAAAATATGATGGATAAACGCTTAATCCATTGATAGGAAATCGATTTATTCATAATGTTATATTTCACTGAAGTGCTATGTCATTTGATTTAGAGTTGATCGTATTTCACATACTCACCTGCAATCCTCCTAGGCTTGTTAAAGGGACACTGATCAACAAGGATGGTCATAACAAAAGTAAAAAGGTTTCTGCATATAAGGAAAGCTGTTTATAACTTCAGTAGGTTCTAGCAGATTTGAATCAGTTCAGTGAGAAATGGGCAAAGTTGCCAGCATCATTACTGTCAAATGAATGAGCTGAATTTTTAGAGTCCTGCTGAGGTTCCTGTTTGACATTTGGAAGCAAGTGGTGACATCCTTCCCTTTTCTCATCCTTGGAAAATGTAAAACAAAGATCTCTCTTACTCAAGTTAGTGCCATGACATCAGTCTCTTGTAACCTTCCCACTTAACTCTCTCTTCATTAGTGTTATTACTTACTGTTTTCTACCAGACAAGTTGTTCATGACAAATTACTTATCTCGAACTGTCTTCGCCTGCCCCCCTAACTCACTGAACATTTATTGTTTTCTATCTTCCCTCACTTTTATTAAAGGACTTTGCCCCTTAGTCTCTATCTGATAATGTTCTTAGTTTTACTGCAATGATTTTTGGCTTGGATTCCTCTCTGCTCTCACTCACCTGTGTGAACAGACTTTACTCTCATAGATCACAGCCTCTTTTCCAATATTTTCTTCTAGTGATACAGATATTGGATCCATGCCTAGATAGGTAGAGAGAAAACCAAATTAAAAAAACGTCTATGCAGAATCATACAATAATGAATAAAATGCCTATGTTTGCACCTGTTCACAATCACAGCAGCCTCCCAAATTCTGTGCGATTGCCCTCTTCCTTATTGCTAGAATTATGTTCTCTGCCTGCAGGTGGCTCCAAATGATAATGCAAAGAGCAAAGGCTGCAGATGACCTTGGTGCCCAAGCCACATTAAGGAATACACCACTTCAGCTTTGAGTAACTTCATTTTTTATGAATCTCAAGGCAATATAACTGGCACAGAATTATTGCCTCAATCATGGCTTCTGAAAGCTGAAAGCATGGGTTTGTCACTGTTGTGCTCTCTCTAGCAAATCAGGAGATGAGGTCAACCACTGCTGTGTTTTCTTTTGGAGTAGTGGGATGGAGCGAACAGAAAGATGGGGGCTCAGAGAAGAAAACATAAGCATGGGCTGTATGTGGAAAGAAAAACAATGTGTCATTAAAGGATAATAACTGGATGTATCGATGCCACACAAATAGACAACTATTCACATGTATCTATTTCTGAGTTTAAACAAGATGATGAATCCCTGGTAATGACCTATGTTAAAAGTTTTTTTTCCATAGTTTTTGTATCTGGAATAGGAGGAACAAAAGGGATGGAATAGCTGCTGTAGTTTACTAGAAGGAAAAAAGAAAGCTGTACAGCTTTGCTATCTGTTAATTGAAAGCAATAATCCTATGTGATGAACAAAGTGTCCCTGTGCGACTGCAATGAATCCAACCCTTTTCTATTATACTGCAACGCAAACCAACAAAGAATCATATCTCCAGTACTCCAGTTTTATACCAGCACATCTTGAATTCACTCATTACTTCCTGCTTATATATTCATCCTACAAACAAGAATTAAGCTCTATTAGCCCTTTGACATCAAATTCGCTATAGTCCAGATAACAGCTCCAGTCCATGGAAGTTTTCAGTATGTAGAGACTCCCATTCTCTACTTAGCTAGCAATGTTGGTACACTTCAGAAGCAAAGACAAAGAAGGAAAATTTAGGTTCATTTAGAGAAACAAAACATGCTAGCAATACAAGGGCTGCTCTGAAAGTAATGCCTCCTATTTTCTGATGTTGGTTCACGATGTCAGTGGTATGGCAGTAGAGGCTGAATATTCCCACCAGTATTCCATTGCATTCTGTTGCTTTGCAACAGATGTCAGCAGTGGGGTACTCTGACAAAATGGCATCTGACGTGGAACTGAGTATGAAGCAAAGATGTGTCACTGAACTCCTCCATACACAAAAAAATGGCACCCACTGACATTCATTCACACTTGCTGAACATTGATGGAGGCCAAACAGTGGTTGTGAGCACAGTGAGGTGGTAGGTGCTACATTTCAGCAGTGGCATCAGCGACATGAAAGACAAGCCACATTCTGGTTGGCAATGCAACTTTTTACAAGTGTGTCATGCAGGCTCTTCTTCATCACTGGCAAAAATGCATAGCTAATGGTGATGACTATGTTAAAAAAGAGTGTTTTGTAGCTGAGAATTTGCTCTTGCAAATAGTGTTATTGTGCTCTTCGTATCTGTTGCAGTTTCCATGGAACAAAACAGGAGGCATTACTTTTGGAACAACCTATGTACATGCACTGAAGTTACCTACAACAACCTAAAAGAGAAGACCTTATTATCATCATACAGACCAGAACAAATATTCTTGTACTTTGAAATAATTGAACATAAGCATCATTCCTTCTGGAAACGTTTGATTCATAGAATCGTAGAATGGCTTGGGTTAGAAGGGACCTCACAGATCATATAGCTCCAGACCACCTGAAAGGACACTGTGTGTATCCTTATCTGTTACTATCTTTTAAAATAAAATTCTAAACAAGGCATACTCATAACATTTCCGAAAATAGAGTCTCAGGGCTTTAAAAAGCCCTGCTTTTATAAACTAACAAGTGAATCACATTTCGTATTGAACAATACACATTTTACAGTGAGTTTTAGGTCAGTTAAACATTGTTAATTAACATTTTATTCTATCTTGACGAAAAAAAAAAAGTAGAATATTGTCAGTTACTAAATTGTAAAAGCTGTCATTCTCCATGGTCTTTAGCTTGATAATAAGATCCACAGATGTGCTCACAGTATTAATATATATAAAAAATATTCTTGTCTGTATAGCTCCTATTTTCAGTCAATGAGAAAAATTAGAGGTCTGTTATTTCAATAGCCTGAAATATAAACTATTCATGTACATTCTTTCAGCAGTGTATGTGTATAATTCCTATTATTTTTATTGGCAGTAACACATGACCATTTGAAGGCAGAATAAACTCCATAAAGTGTAATTAGTTGTTCAGTTTTTCAAGCATTTTTCTAGTCCAATGTTTTAAAGGACCTTCACAGCACTTAAAATTTCTCCCTCCATGTGGTGGCAAACTAAGTCACAACTTGCCAGAGTAATGCTGATTGTTAGCTAACATGTAAAGAGAGAAATTAGCCTTCTACAGGAATGTATTCTCAATTCTGTTTCTATGGGTCAGGACCCAGCCCAGTGCTGTTTGTGCCCCTATGTGTTTGGTGGAGCAGAAGAAAAAGATTCTCCTTGATTCTCGCTCTAGCTATATGACTTCTGGGAATAAAGACACCTGCCCTGAGCTGCTGGGAGTTCCATCATTAACTGTTTCAGTGGCAGCAACCCTACATCAAGATATAAAGTTATCTTTCTCTTTGAGATCTGATCTAAAGTAACATCAGTTTTCTCAAACTGGGTCTTGTGATAGTGAAGGTTTGTTGTACCCTTCACGTCCAAAAGAACAGGGAATGCCTGCTTACAACTACACAGACTACCAAACAAACAAACAAACAAACAAAAAAAAACCCTGTCAAAACCCAGAGATGCAGTTTCTCAAAATTAAAAACTCCATCCTTCTACCACAGTAAGGAACAGCCATGGCAACAGCAGCACAAGCAGTGACAGCAGGATACACCATTGGGTTGGTCAGACAGTGGATCTGCCCGTCCATCCAAGGTTGGCTGTTAGACAGCTCACACGCACGGGTTAAAGAAAGAACCTGAAGCAGTCTCAGCACAGGAAGGATTGGGCAAAAGGTATTAAAGTAGTTACTGTCACACTGAATCACACTGACAAATTTATTTTGTTGGACAGATAGGGTAGGGAATACTAAACCATATTGAAATAAAATAGCTATAAACAATTTTTTCCAATAATGAAATGCTCCAGAGGGAAAGGAATGTGTGTGCCTGGAACTGGGCAGAGAGCCCCCTGAGAGCCAGATTGGAATCCCTTAATAAAAACAGGATTGTTTGGGATCTGAAACACACAAAAGGTATTTAAAAAAAAAAAAAAAGAAGAAGAAGAAGAAGCAGAAATACCCTAATGTACATTTGACAAACATGACAGACAAAAGAAATTAACTGGCCTGACAGTTGGAGTGGACAACAAATGTACTGTACAAACAGAAAGGAGGCTGTAGTTACAGAACCACTCATATGGAGTTCTAATAAGGGGTTAAAAATCTGAATATAAGTTCCCTTGTTTTTCTCTAGCTGTGTAAAATGAGAACACATATATTAATAACAGTTAAGACGTACAGGATGAGTAAATGTTAGACACAAGGGAAATGATAAACACCATTCGGCCACATGCAAACTTGGCATTAATAATGAGTTCCGTGGAATACAAACCTGCTCTACCGTTGAGTGCTAATAGCACAGTTAGGAAAATAAATAATTCACATCCCCAGGTAGCAAAGGGCTTTCCATAAAGCCTTCCATAAAGTTTTCTCTTTTTTTACCCCTTCAGCAGATAATAAGGAGGGTTTTGATGAGTCAAAAGAAGCCCAAACATGCCTGCTAGTGCAAGTATTTAACTGAGCTTAGTACTATCTGGTTCTTATCTTAATTCATATTAATTCCCACTGAAGACTCTACCCCTCTAGTCTCATAGCTGCTGAAAGAAAGAGGAGAGCAAAACACGGGAAGGGCTTTGGCCAAGATGTTTGATGTTAGACTCCTTTACCTTCTCAGCGGTAAAAGTCCCTTCAGGCTGGTGAACTCTCTTTCATGACGTGGAGGGACAGATTAGTCAATGGATTTCCACATTTATCAAATCACGTTTCCATCCTGAATCATTCACTTTACTACTGCACATGCCGATTTGCTATCTGCTCTCTGCCTATCCCAACAATAAGCTAGGAAACTACCCAGGGCTATTCCAGCCTCAGCTTTCTTTACCTGCAGCTGATAGCAGAAGATGTCTGTTTAGCTGGTACGCATACGTAGCAATCAGTATTTCTGTGCATGTGCACAGGTGTCTCTGCATGTAAGTTTAACATCAGCAACAAAGGGGGAAAAAGGATGTTGTTCACTTACCTTCTGCTTGAATGACCATAATCTTTTGCTTCAGATCAATTGAGGGATTTATAAGACACAACTTTGGCTCCTGCTTCTGAGTTATGCACACTCCATTCTGATTTACAACCATCCAATTACGGTCATACAGCAAACCTTGGTTTCCCACCGGCCACTCTGTAACCTGAAAAAGCATCAGGAGGGCATGGAAAGGTTTAGAAAATATTAGTTGTATTAACACGTTTGTGCTGAAAAGATAGGGAAAAGAAACCAATAACGAAATTCCTTGAAATCAGAAAAACTTCTGCAAGCTGACGTCAGCCTTTATAACAGAAACTGTAAATCAAAGATCAAGCTCTCACTGCAAGAAGCTGACAAAAGAGAATGGAGTTACTATAATCTGTTGCATATGATCACACCCTTTGATTTAATGGAGCTGTGGGGAATACAGTAAATAATCAATGAAACACTCTGAAAACTGTTTTCAATTTTATACTCAGACATTTTTAGGACCTCTTCCCCTTAACAACTTTAATTCACAAAGAATGAGGGTTCATGTGAGTTGTATGAACTGAGGAAAAAGGAAGCAGAAAGCAAGGAAAATATGAAATTTAGAACTCTGAATAAACTTCCACATTTTTTTTTTTTTAAATCTGGAATCTTTCTGAGAAAATATTCACTGCTGAAGTTTCTGTTTTAGCTACAAGCATAATAGTTTTCCAAATACTCCTGCAACAAAACGTGATCTTCTCTGTGATCTGTTCTTCCACTGCTTCTATAATGCTCTTTACTTCCAATAGCCTACACAGGCATATTGTCCTTGCTTTCATGTACATTTTTCTGGTGAAAAGAACATCTGTTACTGATGCTACACAGATGGTAATCTCGAAATGAAAAAAAAAGAGAGCAATTTTAGTAATGTCTTTGGGCGATATTAATAACTACTTTCCCCTCCAGAATGCTAAAATATTAATACCATTATTTTAACATAAAGCTAGGCATTTAAACATATTGTTTCCACTGACATATGCTTTCTAGTCACAGTTGAATATGGAGAAAAGTTAACTACAGATGAACTGTGTTGAATTCCTGTAGAGAAGCTCAGCACTTTACACATGAATTAACCAGCTTTAGCAAAAAATACTGAGAGATTCAGAAGCTCTGAAGAAAGCATGACTTGAAGCACTGGTTATATTAATTAAAAGTCACAATTTTGTTTAGCGTGTACACTATCCAAAACCCCACAGAAGCTATAGCATCCCATTCTTACAAACTTTTCCAGGTTTTGGAAGACTTCTCAGCAATAGACTGCTACCAAGAGCATGACTAGAGAGAGCTGAGGCCAGGCGCTTAAGATGTGCTGAAACAGGAAACTGAGAGCGCTGAAGCTGAACTAGCCTACTGCTGAGCTATCAACTGCAAGAAATACAGAACATACATAGAAAAAATTAAAGAAATGTATCTTATCAATGTGATTTATAATGCTCTTTGGCAGTTTTTGAAGTGAGCGCAGATAAGAAACGTCAGCCAAAAATGGAATCTTCAGGTTTGATGGTGCCACTTAAAACAGCATTGTTCCAGCAACTATTTTTTCATGCAGAGGGTGATGACACACTGGAACTGGTTGCCCAAGGAGGCTGTGGATGCCCCATTCCTGGAGGCATTCAAGGCCAGGCTGAATGTGGCTCTGGGCAGCCTGGTCTAGTGGTTGGGAACCCTGAACATAGCAGGGAGGCTGAAACTAGATGTTCATTGTGGTCCTTTTCAACCCAGGCCATTCTGTGATTCTATGAACTATATCAGCACCTAAAAGGTGTGAACCTTTGCCTGGGTTTTTCAGGAGAAGAACCACAGCTCAAACACTGCAATATCAGCTGAAGTACAGCTTTTTATTCTTGCTGGAAATTATCCTTTGGAGATGCCTGTATTGTTTGGTTATCCTGTAATTAGATTACAAAATACATTTTGAACAGCTGGTGATCATCTGAGAGCTGCAAGAATTTCCTGCTAACAAATCTCCTTTCCAAAACAGAAGATCGCTTATCAGTAACGCATCCTGCCATGGATACACAGATCATTAAGGGATTTGTGAGACGTAATGAAGAGAATAAACTAAAAGAGCAGAAAATTATAGGAAGAGCCCAAAAATGTGATTCCTAGCACCCAATTCTAACATCCAATTGTCTTGATTCAGCTTTGGGCCAGCTCCAGGCTTCACTCTGAGATGCAGCACACAATGGAAGGTCTTGAGCCCATTTTTCCTATTCCTCTGGTTGCCCGCTATCATAACAAGAATGATACACAAATGTCCCCAGCCTCTCACGGATGTCCTGAGCAAGCTATCAAGTGCCCTACTTTCCCTCCACATTTCAACTTAGTATATTGCATGTCTGCTCCAATAATTAACGTTGCAACAACAAAATAACTGTGTACTCTGCCTTGGACAGGGAGTCACAGATGATCACGAAATAGTCAGAGCTGATTTGCTGCTAATACTGATACAGGAGATGAGTGTGGAATTGCTATTCTCCCTAGTACTTTGGCTTTCAATCTGCACAGATCCTCTTCCACCACTATTTGAAAGAGGCTGAAGGGATTGTTCAGTGATTGCAAGCAACTTAATTAGAGCAGTTCAAACAAAGGACATCATTTGAGGCACGGTAACAGGGGTTCAATTTGACTCCCTTGGATTACATCCCACGTGTCTGCCCAAAATCAGATGATAACACACAGGCTGCACAAGAGATGCATATCCTGGAGGACAGGCAGCAGGAGACAAGACAGGGCACTCAAACAGTGTTAAATATCTATAATCAGGTAACTAAAAGAGGAAGCAAAGCAGCCAGGAAAGCTTACTGCAAAGTGAAATAAAACACGCTAACTTACATCATAATAAGCAATAGTATATTACACCGATTCCCTGAAGCTGTTTGACCATCTCCTCTACTGAGATAAATTAGAAGGGGGAGGAAAGAGAGGAACATGGACACCATGCATTTACTGATTATTGCATGCATACAACTTCATTCCCAGTGTGGCAGGTGAGCTAATCATACAACATTCAAACATACCTGTAAGCTCAACGCACAGAGCACAACCAGTACATTGCATTATCCTATCTTCTTTAGCCATTTTTCATTTTGTAATATTTTCATTCCAAAACCACACTTTTGTTTTGCTCAGAATTTTCTGTAAAGCGTTTTGGGCTGCATTTTTCCATAGTTCACCGTGATATCATCACAAAAGCTAACACAGTTTTCAGGCACATTAAGGCAAGCATTGAACAGCTTTTAAAATTATGCAAGTTTAAAAATGCTACTGATCTTACATATAATTTATCTACTGATCACTAAGAACTCGCATTGTATTTTAGATTAAAAGCTAATTGTTTTCTGTGTTGAGATGCAATTTTTATCTTCTGAAATCTACTGCAAGAATAATAAAGTTATTAATGTTTAAAGTCCTAACCTTTTTACTGGGCACACTGCACTATGTAATTATGCAAAATTCATCGACATGAGAGATGTTCATGTTTAAAAATGCATGCTTAAAATATGTTTTTATGTTAGAAAAGAAGAAAAATGTGGTCAGGGACAGAGGCTACTCCTCTTTTCTGCTTCTCTCTATTTAATAAAATGACTGCAGGAAAGTGAAGCCACATTTAAGATGTTCAGCTAGAATATTCTGTCCTCTAGTTCCTAAGCTATACATACAAAATCCATGGAATGCAACTGAACAGAGACAGTCCTGTGGCCAGGAAAAGTTCATGAAACATGCACACAGTAGGAGTTAACCAGTCTGCAGTAGGCTGAATACCTTAATGCAAGGTTTTATCCTGTCAGATGCCAAAGCACTCTGCACTCTCATTTTCACTGGAGGCCAAGCATCTCCCACATTAAAACACAGTTTTAGCTCATAGTTTAGGTAAAGAGGAGATGATGTGACTCTAAAGAGGAGATGAAACAGGTGTGAAACTCACACATATCCTTGAATTTGTTCTTCTGTCACTAATTAAGTCATCTATACTGCAATCAACAAGTTGAGGGGCAGACTTCACAGGCAGATGCATGAGGTCTTGCACACATCAGTGGAATCTTCCACTAGACATTTTATTTTAGGCAAACACATCTGATTGTGTACTTCCCGATAAAGCCCATTTACAAGGCATGCCGAAGGTCTGACCTATCACATCAGCTGGAAGACTGCAACTTGAACTTACAAATCTGAGATTACGATCTCAAGTATCCAAAGTACAAGATGAGTGATTTTATTGCAGCCTAATACCTAAAACACTTTTTCACATCAGCTGGTTTGGAGCTACTTAGTAAATGACAAATATAGACATCAAATTTTAACAGGAATTAATTTTCTAACTTTACAACAACCACAAAGCATTTAAAGCTATTTTAAATTTAAACCATGAAATTGAATTTCGATTCTTGGCTTCTATCTGAAGACCATGGGAACTACAAGCTACTTGATTATTACTTCAGAAGTTTATGGATTTATGGAAGTGAAGGGATAGTAAAGTATTAAGTGTGAAGTCTGTATGACAAAGAGAGCGGCAAAGTAATAATATTCTACTGGAATCAGCCTTTTCATGATAAAGCCTAGAGATCTTAGGATAATCACTATTTTAGAAGGCAAAATGATTTTCAGGACTTGGTTCCATTTAATTGTGGTAAGGTTTCTTTAGCATGCTTTGCTTCAAATTCCAGTGCATGTGGTATTGGTTATTTTCCCCTTCCAAGATGACGTAGGCTGAAGTTACAGTAATGGTGTGCACTGTGGAGGATGATGCACTCTGCATTTGGCGGTATGGGTTCTGGAAGCATTGGTTTTCTATCTTCACCACTGCAAAGAAACTAAGTCACTGTCTGGGTAAGAATGGGATTAACTGCCTTTCAGTTTTAATGCTCATTACAAGTGGTGGGCTGTAAGCTGCCATATTTACCTCTTTTACAGGCAGAAAATCTGGTTGGCCAATCTTTCAATCTCTTTATAAATATATGACAGTTCTAGAAGTGCCACTCTGACTTTTGGGAACAAAAATAAGAACACCTGGTAGACAGGAAGATGATCACATAAGCAAACACATTTTCCTTTCTGGCTTACTTCAATATTGAAAATCATATAATATAATATCATATAATATACTTTTGACTTCACTTCCTGGCCTGTTACCCTCATGCACTGAAATCCATTTTAACCAAATCTATTAATTCAACTTCTACTGTTACCTTCTATGGATTAGATGGAAATGTACAAAACATGTTCTTTGAGAAGAGGATGAGGAGAGCTGCATGCTATTTATAGTGAAGTTCCAGTCCCTTTCAATACTGTATACTGTAGCTAGCATACATTTCACTGGGCATTACCCTTTGGCTGTACAGGCTCTGACAGTGCTTAGCTACTGGGCTCTAACACAGCTGATGCTTCATTACCAAAAAATATCAAATCAGAATACACCAGACTTCAAAAATATTTCTAGGCATGAAAACCTAAACCTCGTACAGTTCCAAATTTAATATTTGCACTTTTAAACTATTTAAATAGCCTAGTGTTAGCTGCTGCCTATCCAGTCCAAGTAGCTGTTGATACCTCCTGTAGTCAATGGAAAGAGACAGAAATATCTAGGGACAATTCATTTTTCCTACTGCAGATGCCTATTATATGATAAGATGACTTAGCAGGTATCCATCTCTCTCTGCTTACAGAATAATATCTAACTTCAGAGGGATAAGGTCAGATAAGACGAACTCTGCTTTCATGCTGGGTCCATTAACACATACCTGGCACAAGAACTATGCGTCGGGATTTTCCTCCTCCATTAAAACTGCAATTCTGTCAGGGAGTACCAGCTTTTTATGAATTTATTACCTAGAGAAGTTTCCCTTCACGGAGCGTGAAGAGAAGAAAACTGGCTCAGTTTGGGAAAACAAAAGCTGTCTTTCACGCTGAGGTACGTGTTTGCCTGCTCCTGGGCACAATTACTTCAAAGCCTTCCTAGCACTGAGTGTTGTGGTATGTATCCCGTAACACAGCCTGCATGTTAAAAATAGAATTTGACCCCAAAGGAACCCAAATACTGCTAAGACATATTTCAGCAGTTTCTGTAGTGGGCTTCTGCAATATAGCTGTATTAACTGCAACATTTAAACAAAGGTTAAAACATTCTCACATGATTACTTTGATTTTTAAGTGGTTTGATTTAGAGGGAGGTTAATAAAGGGTGGAAAATTATTTGTTCAGGTCTCATTTAATGCTCAAGACCGTTCCTCTGAATTAAAAACATCACAAGCAAACCAAGTTTAGAAATGCAGATGGTTTGTTCATCTTTCAATAGACACTGCTTCAATTCCTCTTTTTTTTCTTTTATTTTCTTTTTTTTTTTTTTTCTCCATTAAGGAAAAAAAAAAAGAAAGAAAGAAAAAAGATCAAAACAGCTGAGAATCCAAATTTTAAATGCAGGTGATTTGTCACCGGATTTGACCCCAATTTTCATTCATATGTGAGACAGTGACCTACACCAGCAAGTTTTCACAGGGAAAGTTATACCACTATTGACATTCATTAAATCAGTTCCCAGTATGGTACTAAGCAGAGTCACATTCTAGGTCATGTGTGGGCCATACACCTATTTCATCATGCATTATTTTAAAAAAAAGTCACAGCTAAGGTGATGATATTATTAACTTGGCAAAAAAGCAATTAAAATCTTCAAAGAGTGAACTTTCAAATAGTGCAGCAACACTTAAATGTCATATTTCTGTTGCAAATGTATTTTTAATGATAACATTTCTTTGTAATGTAAATCAACCTCCTCTCAATTATAACATGTTAATCAAGTTATTTCTCAATTGCTGCCTACCCATCAATGCCTACAGGTCCCTCACATGTCATTCAGTGAAAGCATACTAATTATTTGATTATATTTTAGTCAGATTTTGCAAATCCAACTTTTTTTTTTTCCCCCAAAACTGCATATTATGCACTGATTTTTCTGTGATGGGCGATAGGAGAGCAAAGACGCATTTGCATCTTGTAACTTCAGTCTAATTGAAAATCCTTTAAAGTGCCTTACTTAGCAGGCAGGGCTCGATCCTAGAGATTGGAGAAACAGAAAAATGGGCACCTGCATACTGTTTCCTAATATTTAATGTACATGTTGTTCCTGGTTGACATATTTGATAGTTTGGGATGAAATAAGTATAATTTAAAGCACATACCTCAAATGCAGAGCAGGATTTGATTGGATACAGGTAAATGTTGGTGACAGTAATGGGCTTGCCACCCCTTTTAATCTTAGGCACAGCAACCTCAGACAGAGCTGCCCTTATGCTTTCCGACTCAGACTCCGGTGGCAGCCAACCAACAGTCCTTTCTGTTCCAGATGGATTATTCCTGTGTTCTCTATCTGTGATGTGCATTCTTGGAGACACTTTATTGGTGCTGTTAAAGTAAGAGTGGTCATCTGGGGCAGGTTCTGTTGTCAGCTGCGTAGCAGAGGATTGAAAGGGAATCTCAGTGTCTGACTTGGAGAACCTTGTGGCTATGATGAATTTCAAGAAAGTCTGGGCATCTTCAAAAGAAGACATATAACCAAAGGATATTCTCACAGAACCAGTGGGACGTCCATCAATTAAGTCTATATCATCTCCACAGACATGGCCAGCCTAGTTTAAAATAGGAAAAAAAGCAGAGCTATTATGACAGACTGCATTAGTTCCCTCTTACCTTACATAGTTATTCACAAATCTTTTAATTCTAACCTGAAATACTGTTTTCGGAAATACATAGTTAACCCATGAATACATACGAAGAATGGAGAAAAAAATCCCAAACGTCTGATTAGTTTCTCAAGCAAGGACAAATGCTGTTTTGAGATGTTTGCCCTATTCTACCCCAAAGCAAGAGGATCTTCTCAAAAACTTATGTCAAGAAAAAGTTTTCATGTGCCAGAATAGCCTGTTAGCAAGATCAGTCTCCAGATCCATTCCAGTCTCATCTGCATACTTCACTGAGATTTAAACTGGGATTTAAACATTCAGATGGCTGACCAAACCACTAGACTGTGGGAGTTTTGCTGATGTTCACTGTCAGAAAAGTTCCATTTTATATAATCAGTGGCATATTCACTGAATTGTAGAGGTTGGAAAAGGCCTCTAGAGATCAACCTGCTAGACCTGCTCTTTTTAACGCACCCCAGGATACCATTAGCCTTTTACGCCACAAGGGCACACTGCTGGCTCATTATCAACCTCCTGTCCACCAGGTCACCAAGATTCTTCACAGATGTCCTCTCCAGCAGGTCTGTCCTTAACATGTACTGATGCATGTGGTTATTCCTCCCCAGGTGTATAACTATACTTTCTCTTGCTGAACTTCATCAGGTTCCTCTCTGCCTAACTCTCCAGCCTGTCCATGTCTCACTGAATGGCTGCACAGCCTTCTGGTGTGTCAGCCACTCCTCCCAGCTTTACATCATCAGCAAAATTGCTGAGGGTGGACTCTGTCCCCTCATCCAGGTCAATGAAGACGTTGGACAAGACTGAGCCCAATATCAATGCCTGGGGAAAGCTGTTAGCTATAGGTCTCCAACTGGTCTTTGCACAGCTGATCACAGCCCTCTGAGCTCTGCCATCTGACCAGGTCTCAGTCAACGTCATTGTCACCCTCATCATGGTGATTTGCAATAAATCTGTCTTGCTGATCCAGTCAACTCGTTGCTTTCAGTACATATGGAAGAACCCTTCTCTCTAACATTACTTCCTTTGAAAATACAAGTTTTAACTCATGGTAAAGCTTTGCTGAAAAATCCCTCATATACCTTAACACTGATGTCTGTATACCCTCCTGTTTGATATGTCTTTTATAAGGTGCGCACTCTACAAAACTCTCTGTAGGAGCAGAAGTTTCTCCTTCAATTAAACAGGTCAGTGAACGCTGCTACTGATGAAAAATCTCTGTAAATATGGGTTTTTCATTGGGCTTATCCTGGTGAAAATGTTCAGTAATATTTACATGATATCGACCTAAATGATGCAACATAGTCCTTTGTATTTTTGAATGAAATAAAAACAATCTATACTGCTTTGGGTCCATAAAATGGTTTCGTTTCAACACCGTGTTTCAATGTACTGCACTTAAGCCCATTTCTTTCTTTAACAAGGTAACTGAGTTGAAAAATCAGAGAGCAAATCAAGCTCACCTTAATTCTAAAAGCTGCAAAGACTCAAAAGCACAGCATATGATAGAACTACTTTATTCTTTAACTATCTATCTATTTACTTATATTTTCTTTATGGCTTAGGGCCAAATTCTCTTCTCTCCTCTTCAAATCTGCCATCCTTCATGAAATTCAGAGCTGATAGCCTGGGTCACTGAATTTATGTTTTCCATGGGCAGTGTACCACATAATCTCATTCAGAAACTAACCTGCAGGTTCTTTTGGATGTCCTCGTCGCTTATACCCAAATGCATCTGGCAGGCTCCTGTGTTACAGAAGCAACCTGTGCGGACATGTATGTTGTAGAGGCTGGCCATCTTTTCCACCTTCCCGATTCAACAAGAAATAAGACACAAAAGAAGAACAAAAGACAGACATTTAAAAGTTGCAGTAAACAATATACAATGTTTTAAGGGTACAAATCAACCGGGGGTAAATCACATCTCTAAATTATTAACAACTGACTGTAGCTGTCAGCATTCCCATATACATGAGGATTTTTCAGCCTTGCTATTTCAGCTGAAAGAAAACACTGATGGAAGCAGGTAATTACAGTGGCACTGAGAGATGGGTATACAGCACACACATAAACACACACACACACAGTGTATCAGTTCAGACACAGATCCTTCTAATACCAGCACACGTGCTTACTTTTAAATCTGTACACCTATACTGGTAATGTGAATTATAGGTCTGCAATGTAGTGTCATTTAGGGTCCGGTCTGAACCATCACCTATAACTGCCCCTACAACATGACGAGTGAGGCCTGGGGCACCTCTTCAGTTAGTTGAAGGAAACCTTTCTAACCAGGAATCTGAAACTGTAAGTCCTCATTACAGAAAATGAAGATATCAGAGAGACTGTGGCACACCAGCACCTGATGACTCAGCCCCGCACCAAGCAATAACACCTCATTAGGCAGGCACTCTACTGGGATACTTCCTTCAATTTTCCACACATGGCCACTCAGACTACCAACACACTGATGAATGTTTTCCTGGTGCTATGCTTTTTTTGTGTTATACCGTCTCTTTATCATCCACTTAATATTGAATGGGCATAAATACAGTGATTTATGACAAGCTGACATGAGTGAATGATGTGCAAAGAGAACAGAGGCACTTCTCTTTATATGCCTCAGAAGGAGAAGCAGATATGGATGCAATGGGAGAGTGGCACTAGCTCTCTAGATGGCCCTGCAGAGAAGAAATGCAGATTGTCAAGGTTTCATAGCAATGCTAAGAAACAAGGGAAGCACACCATGGGGATCCTCTTAGCACAGTTCAGAAACCAGGGAAGCACACAGCAGGGATCTGAACACACTTTATGTTGATTTGAAAAAGCAACAACATCTGGTGCTAATGATAACTGAGCAGGTATAGATACTGGCAGTTATTTCTTTGACAACAAATGATGAATAGGCTTGGTCAGGACTTGGAAAAAGGACAGATGGTCAGAAAGGTACATCCAATTGGCACATCCAACCCTTACCACAGACTTCCGGAACAACCTCACACACGCTGTGGTTAATCTCTCTGTGCCTTAGCATCTTTCCTGCAAAATGGGAAACTCAGAGTCCTGTGAATAAACACATTACAGTTTGAGGGAACTCAGATATGCCCGAAAAACAACCCTCCTCTCAGGCAGCTAAGGCTACATACAGAATGGCAGCACCCAAAGCTGTAGGAATGGAAGTGCTTACCATTTCAGACCAGTCACTAGCTGTGACTAGCTGTCAGCCCATGCTTTACCTGCCTGAACTGTAAGTGGAAACATTCAATCTAGTTTTTCTAGGTGGCTTAAACTCTGTTTGCTTTTATGTTCTTTATATTGGTTACTGCTAAGCACTTTCCAGATTGCCCCAGCTATGTAACAGGGCCCATCTTCTGTCTCCTGATTTCTGACACCATCAGCCTTTTAATGTCAGCCTTATGACAGCTTTGAGTTTGCTTGTGTGAGCTACCAAACCCTTAATTTCACTATCCTGGGTGCTTGAAAAATGAAGCCCTTCATTAGAACTTATTCCAGGCTGAAATAATTCAACCTAGGCATGTACAGTTCTGCAAAAAAAGCATTTCAAACTAAAAGCACTCAATGTGTGGGACACAAGATACTCCCCACAAAAATGTGTTGTATACATATAAGAAATCCTACAGAATTATGGAGCAAAAGATATCACCGCTCATGCTTAAACATGTTCTGCCCCCTTGGTTCAGTTCAAAATGGTTCAGCTCTCAAATGGAGAAACAACCAAAATAACCAGACTTGGAAAGCAGAGAAAAGAATCAGACCTAAGATGTCTTTTCATGACTAATGCTTTGGAGAATAAAAATGTGTTCAAAGCATGTTTCTCAAATCAAAGTTATAGCTAAAGTCATCTGTTGAGAAAGACTGTTGTGGTGCCATTAACTTTGTGCTGTCAGAAGACTTCAGTCTGGGAATAGTCATTTTCTTGACTTCTTTTTACACTTAGATGAGAAAAGTTTACATTCCAATATAACATGGTTTGTCATGGTGCTGGTGAGTCGTGGGTGGATCTATCGTTCTGTTAATGATGACAAGCAAGGCTAAAATCATGACAGATATTTCGCTACTGAGACTGTACAGTGTTTGGATTTATTTTCTCAGTATTCAAAAAGCTCGGAAAATATCTTTTCAGTACTGTTTTTTTTTTTTTTTTTTTCTGAAGAAGAAATGTTGCTGGGCAGCCTTGATTATCTGAATGTATGCAATGTAATGAAGTTTCCATGACCTAGCTTCAAGAAATTGTTAACAAGATTATTATTTTTTTAATCTTCTACATTTTGTCAAATAAATTATTACTATGCTTTAATAATGGCCTCAGAATTTAATTCTAACCTTGCCTAGCATTAAGAAAAGAAATATGTGACATGACCCAATAACCCTTCTTTGATAACTCTTTTAACTATGATGTATATTAGTCTGTACAGTAGACAAAGATTATTGATACATAAAAATGTATAAATATTCGAGGAATATAGGGAAGTAAGGTTCAGGAGAACAAAGATAAGTTAGTCATAAGCTTTACTATTAATTGAGTTCCATTATCACCAATGCGAGGCTTAAACACACATAGATGCCCTGCAGATCTTGGTGACAGGATGCACACTTTTTATCGAAAGCAGTGAAACCATGTAAAGAATGAGCACATGCAGCACTGCCAATCTATCTATCTCTTGAACACATGCTTGACTGTCCCTTGGACATATGCTAGTCCTTCTTTAGTTCCACCCTAGAAATATTCTGTGTGGGGAGTTAATTTAATCTCCCTCCACAGTGTTACCACAGAGAAAAACAAATAGAACATAAAACATCTGTTACAGTTATTTCAATGAAGAAAAGCTTATTTAAATAAAGCACATCTCTAAAATTGCCATAAGGAGCAATAACGGGTATGAAACTCAGGCTTAGGAAATAAAGCATGATGCTTGCAGCTCTGCATCTAACAATGGCAGAAAGCTTTTGGGAGCCAGGAACATGTTCATCAATAAGGAACAGAAGCATGAATGCTACTAATCGTACGTACACAGAGTTATGTATTCAAATCATCAGCTTTGGTGGTTCTCTGTGTCCCATAATTGGAACCATTGTGCCTTGGTTTTTCAAAGCTTAATGATGACAGTTAAAGTGCAAAATACATGCAGAATCTTCACAGCATTTTAAGTGATTTCAGTCAGTGAGGACGTGATAGTTAAGCCATCACAGTATAGCAGATTCTCCTCTGTCCCTCAGAGTCCCTTGGCACTCATTACTTTTTCTGAAGCTGTTTGCTGTGGGCCAAGCCCTGTAGGCTGCTTCATGCCCCAGTACTCTCACGTCAGATCATCTTGACTTTTGACAAGAAAAAAGTGCTTTTCCTAGTTCCAGGTTGTGGTCTTTGAGTTTAACAAACACACATGAATAATGTCCACCTAAACCAATTTTTAAAGTACTTAACTTTGTTTCAGAGAGAATTTCTGTTTTAAGCATAGTTGCTGTCCTCAGAAAGTCAGTCTTCAGTACTGACACATTGACCAAATATTCACCTTTAGCATTTGCTCTGTTTGGCAACTACTATTACAATTG
>PPHD01010572.1:0-10638 GCA_002909625.1 Bambusicola thoracicus
TGAGGTCATCAATATTTTACCTAATATGCTCCATATATACACACTTCCAGAAAATGCAGAAAAGGGATTGGTAGGTTATTATTTGTTTTACAGAGCAGAGCTAAATGTCATAAACAGAGAGAGCGGTACAGCATTCCATCTGTGTCTGTACTGCTGCAACAATGCAGCCATCCAGAAAGACCAGCTCTGTTAGCCTTGAGGCTTACACTATTAAAACATGATTAATTGATGTGCCAGCAGATCAGCAAAGAAATTAATGCACATAACTCATGCATTTCTGTTTTACTTCTAATTAAATAAGAGAATACACCTGTCCTGAGACTCAGGTTTAAGGGAACTGTCAAAACTTGTCTCTTCTTCCTTACATAACCAGCACCTGACATTGCCACTCCCACCAGACTCATGCTGCTTATGGGAAACTGTATCAAAGTACAGACCACCAATCTTGCTCAACTACTTTAACAATAAACTTTCACTTCACTTTCTCCAACTTGATTGTGCGTGCATCTATGAAGTAATATATTTACTAAAAACACTGTGACTGCCAACTGCCAGATGAACAATGCAAGTGACTCCAGAAAACAGACTAAGAAGGCATGTCCAACCCATGGCCTGCAGGCTTCACAGTGTGGCCCATCCCCTGGTGGCAGCTCTTCCCTATTGAATGGCCGGGTGTGCACCCATTGCTCACAACCACTAAACAACAGCATGCTATCGGGACTTCCTGGGCTGAAACGAGGCCATGGGGAAGGCACAGTGCAGTGCTAACTCAAGTTATGGCAAATAATCATACGTATTTTGATACACTGGCTAAATACGGTCCTGTGGACAGTAAAGAATACTTTACTGTTTTGGTACAGGAATTTGAGAATACATTTCAAGTTTGCACACACACACACACACACAAAAAAAAAAAATCATCAATTTATGTTTGTGACTCCATTTTCAGTTGATATAAATACATCACCTCCAAATTTTCAAATGGAATGCAAAGAGTTGCAATCAGATATCCAACTCAAAAATTTATTAATGTCTCTTTATCAGACTTTTATAAACTCTCTCTTAATGTAGAAAAAAATATCCATCGCTTCACAGTCACATCTTATTCGTGTCATCACTTTTGGCAGTAGGCACATCTGTGAGCAACCATTGTTACAGATGAAGCACAGAAAGAGTAAATTTTCATAAAAAACCTCTGATGAGCACCTTTAGGACTCACTAAAAATTGCAACCACTGCCATCAAACCAGCCTGATGCATTAGTTTCAGAAACATGGGGTGAAATATCCCATTAGTTTTATGGTTTTGCTGCTCTTTCTATGGTATGCACTTTATTAGAGCTGCTCTGAAAGTAATGCCTGTTCTGACTTCAGAGGTGGATGGCAGTAGTATAGCAGTAGAGGTTGAACCTTCCTGCCAATATTCCATTACATTTTGTTGCCATGGCAGCAGAGGGGCAGTCTGTCAGAATGGCATATGACATGGAAGTGTGTAAGAGGCAAAGGCATGTCACTGAATTCCTCCATGAAGAAAAAAATTTGCGCCCACTGACATTCATTGACACTTGCTGAACATTTATGGAGAACAAACAGTGGATGTGAGCATGGTAGTGCATTTCAGCAGTGGTGACAGCACCAGTGGGCCACTTCCACTGGTGCAAGTTTTGACAAGCATGGTGTGCCACCTCTTGTTCACCACTGTTGAAAATGTACAGTTAACAGGGGTGACTGTTGAAAATACTGTTTCATAACTGAGAATTTGCTCTATCAAGTTACTGTGCTCATTGTGTCTGTTGTAGTGTCCAAGGAAATAAACAGCAGGCTACTTTCAGAACTACCCATGTGACCCAGGACAATTTTTCTTGAGGCTCAGGAAAGCTAAAAGGTTGGACACACTGAGTAAGAGTAAGGAAATGTAACTTCTCAGTATTCTCAGTACTTTATAGTATTATTCAAGCAAGTGCATTTGTACTTTCAAAGCATTTTAGGCTCTGAAACTTGATTAATCAACATGTCCAGAGATTTTTTTTTCATTAGCTAATGGTAAAGAATGTGTAGTATCAGAGATACAATTGAATATATTGAGTCAGGGCATACTAACAATAGGGAGGTGCTGAATTTTGAAATGGTCATAGGGACAGAATATTAACATCATTTAAGATTTTAACATATTTTTAAAGACTATATAAATTAGTATAACATTTTACTAAAAGCAGTTATTTCTCATTTTCCCAGTAAACTTCAAAGAAGGTCTAATTAGGTGACACTGAAATTCAGATGTTAAATGTTCCTTTTCACATGCATTGAGCTTTTCTTTCATTGTCACTGTTGCATGCTACTTACTAAGAATGACAATAAAAATAAACAGCATTAATTCATCCATTACACACGTAACTTCTTTCTTATAGTATGGATACCAATTCATTCAAGCATTCAAATCTGTACAAACTATTTAAGGTATTGCACATTCTTTGACAACATGGGATAAAGTATACAACCCTACCTTCAAACACAGTTTGGTTATTTTACAGTTCCAAGTGTTTTGGAATCTGAAGTACACACACTTTCCTGAATCCTTTGCAGGCACAAAAATTTCACAGGTACGAAAGCCGAACTCTCAACACGCTGATTACTTATGCAGCAAGTTTTGCCATATGCCACATCGTTGGCCACTGTCCATGTCTCACACAGTTATGTCTGATTTCAGAGCATAAAAGGAGGATGGTAAGAAGGGGGTAGTACCAGGAGCAAATCCCCTGCTGCCCTCCCACTGAGAAAGGGCAGCCAAAGAGAAAGAGAACCCAGCACTCAGCCATCATCTTGACTAGCAGAACATCTGGACAGGCAAAGAGCCTCATCTAAATGATCAAATGACATCTCACAAAGTTATAGAGTGTTTGAGTCATACGGGACTATCTAAGAGGAAAATAAATTATAAGCAGGAAAAAAACATGGAATATATAAACAGCTATAGCAATTCATGGGATTTTCCTGACTTTCTCCTACTATAAATTGTTCTCAAATTTGCAAACCTGAGACACTTCTTTAACACTACCATCTATTTCTTTGTCCCATCTATTTCATCCTCCTTAGTATGATAGCTTTTTCCCCTTCACACTTATTTCCTGCTTCCCCATACGTGGATGCATGTGATCATTTCATTAACAACCACGACCTTTTCACTAGTACTATCTTTTGGGTCAAATTCGATGAGAATGCATTATTATAAAAATCAGTTAACAGCTGCAGTTATTTCTGAATATTAATGATTTAAGTGAATACTGAAAAAAAAATATACATGAGAGTGATGTACCAGGAAACTTCAAATAAAAGGAGAATTTAGAAAGGGATTTGTTGAAGTAAACACTTCTGCAAACACTGTTTTATTGTTGCTGTTAGGGACATATTTTTAAATGTGTAATTCACAAACATTTGCTTACTGTGCTGACTTACCCACACGTAACTTAGATGGGTTGTTTCACAGTGAGTTCTGAATTTGGGAATCCAGCGTACTGGTTCTCCCCTCTCAAGGTTTCCTGCAAATCCAACCACAAAACTCTTTCTGACTCACCTCTCTCTGTTTTGATATAAACTGCATTAATTATGTTTTGAGAAGTCTCATTCTGTTATTAAACATATATAATACTTCATGGCCCCATGTTCAGCAAAACAGCATAACCATAAGCTGACATATTTACTAAAATTCAAAAGGTGTATTTCCATCTTTCACTTCTTTCATGTTTCTTCAATTTTATTATCCCCCACAGCATAGCTGTACTCTTTGAGAGCAAAAATTGTATACATATCTTCTTCTTTGCCTTTACTAACCATGCTTCATCTCTTCTGCATTACTTTTCTTTTATCTTTCTTTCTAAATATCACTTCTGCTCTGCTTCTGAATTTCTCCAGAGAAGGAACTGAGATAAATTGGAAAAGCTGAGACTTAGGAGACAGAATCCATGGCCCTATGTAGTCTAAGATCCCTTTGCTACTCAAGAAAATAGACATAAATTTTACTAAAAGTTTACATTACTCTATCCACTGGACTGTTTAGATGTGATCACCTGAGTACAAAGTAACTATATAGTCTGAAGCCATAAGACACTCTTAAGAATTCTTCCAGCCCTGCACTGAGGACTTGCCTCTTCTTCAGACAAAGTGAGAAAATCATCAGAAGAAAGGAGAAATCTGTGAAGGTATTTGATAATTATCTATAGGTTGCACAGGAGGAATAGTGAATGGCACTGTAACAGCAGTATTTCCTCCTGCTAATATTTCATTACCTTGTATATGGCATATTCTTAACAATTGAACTGCTTGAGGAAACCAAGACTATGAGTATTAAGGTTACTCCAAACAAAAGACTTATCTCATTCAATATAATAATCTTTCCCTGAAAAGATTATTCTCATCATAAAATTAAGTTTTAAGTCTGAATTCAGCAGACAACCCTTTCTCCAGCAGTCATGTACCAAGACAAGCATGCTCTCCAGGATCTGAAGAAGTCAGTCACAGGCTACGTTATGGAACTACCTTACAAATCAACACTTCTTCTTACAACAACAGGGAGTACGGCCTTATGCTCACGCTACATCATTAGCATCTAGCATGATTTTTTTGGAACACAAAGGTCACAATGAAAGGCACAATAATATGACCAAGGGCCTTTCCTTTGCACAACCCAGCAGTTAGCCACGTTTAGGTTTGATGAAGGATGACAAATGCTTTACATCTACTTATGTAACTATATACACATTCTGCTTCTGTCTCTTTAGTCTTATAAACCTTCATTTGCTCAAATCTAACAGACTTCCTGATACTGTCATGGGTGTGTGAAAGATAGGAATAATGAAAAAAAATTATTTCCCAAACACTGATAATATGAAACAATATTAAAATGCACTAGTTGGAGACTACTTGACTTACATAAGAAAGGTCTGGAAATTCACCCTTGTCTTGTATGTCAGTGGTATGGGAGCATAAAATTGAGCTTTAGCTTTAAAAAAGTCTCTGCTACAAGTAAAACAAAACTAGGCATGAAAAACAGAGGCAAACGAATATTCCCCAACAGTTAACCTTGGAACAGAATAGACACAGAAGGTCCTACCTCTTCTGGATGTTTCTGTGCCACCGATATCAGCTCTTCAGAGCTACTTCTTGAGGTAGAGGGTACCACATTAACTGGGGCCTCTGAGACCACCTCATTTGACGGCTCGGAGTCCTGAGGGCAACAGAGACAAATAGACCCCTCAGCAGTGTGTTGGTGTGGTACCCCAAAAGGGAGAGACTTCTCAGAGGAACAGTGCTCTAAGCACAGAAAAACAAAGAATACTTGAAGTCTAAAATCTTGTTTTAATCTGGGCCAACACCTATACCCCAGAGACGAAAACTTCTGTCATTTAGCATTTTCTTAAAATGCTAATACTTTCCTCACAAGAGCATTTTAAGGCTTAGAAAATAGCTATATAGTGTTCCAGAATGCTTGTTTAGCCCATACCTACCCCTGCATTTCATCCCCTTATTTATGTTGGAGGTTTCTGCAGAACAGCTGGGACTATGTTAGAACAACCCAACACAAATATACTTTATCAACTGCTGTAAACTGATATAGCACATAAAAATATTAAAGCTGGAAAAGGTAGTAGTTGATTGTCAATGCTAACACTACCATCGGATAAGTAAAATAAAAACAAGTAGGTAGCTTATATTGTATTTTCTAAATTACCTTTACAGTGAATTTGTGATGCAATACTACTAAAATAGATCAGTCAAAACAAAAATCACTTTAATACCTCCACTGCTTCACACAGTGGTTTTGATATCTGCATAGATTGAGATATTTTGCTATGAAGGAAAAAATCCATTAATCAGTACTATCTCTACTGTGTTTGTAATGCTCATTATGGAATAAGATATTTTAGATGTCATCGCTTAGCAAGCAGATTATATGCTTTTGATGTACCACTTTCTCCCTATAGTCATTAATTGCAAGGAAATCAAGATTGCACTTTCAGAAACTGCAAGCTACAAAGCTCATTATTAAGTTTTTTTTTGACATAAAAACTTCTAAAATGTAAACTGAAACTTCATACTAATAATATTCAGCATTTGCAGTTTAGCCCAGTGAATATGTTTGGACCATTGGAAGAGGAAAAATAAATACTGTCGTCCAGCAATCATTACTGAAAACCACAGTGAGAATCAGAGGGCAGATGTAAAATACACGGATGAGGTTGCTGGAGACTAGAAAGTGGGGAAAATCTCTTTGGGCCTGGAGAGAGAGTTATGCAATATCTCTATTGTGTGTGTATATATATATATATATATATAAGCTTATATGCTTAAATGTTTCAAATAAAGCTATTTACAACTTTTTTTTGTTGTTGCAGTGGCTCCTTTGACTCAGAATATTCTGCCACATCCTGTGATCTATCACCTTAAGCTGAAAGCTGAATGCCAGGAGGAATTAAAAGGCAAAATCAGCTTCCAGTGGTGAATAAAGAATTCCAGCAATTACAATGTTAATAACAAAGTCTCACTGAATAGTTTTATGGGCATTATCAAATGCAAAATGAGACATTTTGGTAGAGCTACCATCCCAATTCTATGACAGAAACACTATTTTGCTCAGTTTTCTCAGTCACAAGAATATCAACATAATGGCTAACTATGGTGAATTACAAGACAAACATCTCAAGCATTCTGACAGTAAATGTTTGATTCTTCCATGTCCATCACATGAAAGTCACTGATATCTTTGCCATGTAAAAGTTCTGCACTGTGTTCACACTCGCAGTTCCTACTTTTGCCTTAGTAGATCTGGACTTGCAGAGGCAAACGTCCCCACGCTCAGTGGCCTCCTCATTTTGGTTCCTGGATAACAGTGACGACAAGACTATCTCTTCTTGCTCTTGGCCCAATTATGTGATTCAGAGTACTGAACCATGCATGCTATTTCATTTACTCTTTGAGGCCTAGAAAGTTAAATCACTGCTATGTAATTAATCAGCTTGGTATGCTTCCAAGAGCTCTCCTGTGCTGCTTACAAATACAAAAGTAACAACCACATATGCTTGAAGAAAATGGTGTACTTGTCCAAATTCATCGTTCAGTGGTTTCTCTCCTTGAACTGTGACTGTCTTTCGTGCCTACGAAAGTTGTGGTATTATACCTGTGGCCAGATATTGGGGGCAGCACCTCTTCCTTACTTATATTTTTTGAAAGTAATAAAAAATGGGTTTCAAAACTCATCAGAGCAGCAGTAATTTGATGAGTGTGTATTCCCATTTCATTCCTTTTTCCTCAGCAGGATCAGCATGTCACAGATGCTCTCCCCTGATCAAGTCTAAATATCTTTTACCCCTAAGCCATGCTTCTCCTTGGTTGTCTAAAGGACAAGCTGGCCAGTGTAGTAGTCCATTTTTAAGGTGATGGATAGAAATCAAATTTACTTTGTTATACAAAAAGCAATCCGATAAAATGCTTCTCCTTGTCCAGTTACATCATTTTTGCCTTCTCTTTTTTGTTGTCACTTCCTAGGAACAATATTCAAAGCCTAAACATCTGTATGAAAGGCAATCTATGTTATTATGAAGTACTTAAGCACCACAGGAAATACAGGTTTTGGAAACAAACATATTCAGTAAGTGAAGTGTGATCCATTCATGTAAGGTACGATGACAAAAATGCCAGAGAGTGCAAGTGAGAACTTTCATAAAGCTTCTTCTCATTGTGTTATGAGTACACAGCCAAATAAGCAATATTTCTACTAACCACTTCTAGTATTCTGACTTACACTTGGATAAATAAAACCACCTGAAAAAGTATTAGCGTTGTTTACTTTTCTGAAGGAAAGGAATATCATCTGTTTCACTGACCCCAAACAATTACTTTTCTGAAGAAGTATAAAATAGAACAATCTGCTTAAAAAATAAAACCAGTTTCTTGTCTTCTTCCTATTATTTATACCACAATATACAGATTGACTTCACAAAAATGCCACCTCTTTCTTTTCTCAAGACCTTTCATAACGAAAAACATGTCAACAGCACCTCTCGTTTATTCGTAAGCCTCAAATATAGCCATGAATGATGTTACTGTTCAGAGATGTACAAACAGCACAAGAGGAAGCACCACACGTGCAGACATTCTACTGTTTATGCAAAAAAGGCAAATCTGCTAGGACCTATGTCTGCTTTTATACAACCTAAATATTCATATACTTTAAGATATACCTTGGAACTTCAGCACTTTATTTTTTTTTTATTTCAGGTCAGTAGAGATCAAAGGTAGAAGGTGAAAAATCAAAGGTTTATCTAATTCTAATGAAATTTCCTCAAAGTACTCCATTTTTTTTTCCTCTTTTTCATCCTGTTTGGAGCATATGCTATTTGCATGCAAAGAAGTGGAAGTAAACGTCGTTATCTTAGTTTCTGTCCATTGCTGTGCAGAATTAGCAGTGATATAATACACTGAAAAATCAATAGTGCATACAGAGCAGATGGGGATTTCATTTGTGAGCTACATAAAAGTGATAGATTTCAGAGGAAAATATTTACATTTTATGCTATGCTGATGTTGGGTTTTCTGTTTGTTTGTTTTTCAAGTTCTAGTTTGAGGACTTCTTTTTTTTTACTTTTTTTTTTCTTTTTGTAAAAGAACAGATATTAAATATACAACACATACATAAATACGCATATGTATTGTATATGTGTGTTCCATACATACACATACATATTTACAGGCATGTACATTGCCAAGGCTATATTCATTATGAATATTATGGAAACAAAATACTGTAACTGTTTACCCATTTACGTTAGAGACACAACAGATGTCAACACATATAAAACAGAAGCTCTATGCAGCCTCCGATTTTGAAGAAAATGAAGAACTGATGTATAAAAAAGCATGCTTAAAAGACTGCTAGAAAGCATGAGAAGTTGCATTTGAAACATGATGGAAAAGCAGCATCTTAAGATGGTATTTGTACCAGCTGAGCTTCAGCTAGTCTGCTGTTGCTACTTTAAAACAAAACAAAAACAAAAAAAGAATCCAAACGAACCAACTCACAAGCCCCCAAACCTTTTATAGATAATTTCAAGCTGTCAGGTTTGAATATATTATGTTAACTCTGCATCAGTTTTCATGTATCATCCTTTACCTTGGTCCAGTTGAAAATTACACAAGCCATAAATTAGCTTTAAACAAGCTTTGAATCAGCCTGGAACCAGTTTTCAAATTAAAGAGCCGTCAGTATATTACATGGTACTGTCATTTTATTACCCCAATCAATTCTGTGTGGCCTGAGGTTGAAAGAAAATGGATGCTGTCTTCATTTGCAAAGGGTTTATCTCTTACACCAGGCTCTGAGAACATGACTGCAGTAATGAATTGGAAGCTAAAGTTACTAACAAAGACTTTTAACAGTAGCAAAGTAGAAATATCTGCCCCTCTTTCTGAAACATGAAGCCAGATTCTTAAGGCTGAAGGACTATGGGAAGAAATGAGTCTATGCTTGTTCAAATGCCGTGGTGCTATGAGGCTCAGAGAGCACCACATTCAGTGAGACATGGGAAAAGCCTGTCTGGGTCAGAGCAGGGTTCCTGAGAAGCCCAGGATGCCAAAGATGATCTGAGCTGCTCCCAGCATTCCCCGCTCTGTCTTGCTTCTCATATACTCACTTTGAAGGTCTTTCTGATGTCTTAGATAGCATATGCTAAAATCTAGTGAATACAAGGTATCTGTAATTCTCCACAGTTCACGGGCAAAGTGAAACCCCAGCAGGAACAGAGCTTATCTCAATCTCTTTACACACGCAAGATCAATCACTTTGTCATTGCCAGCGTTCTACCCAGCAATGGTTAATGAGGTAAGAATACAGGCTTTAAAACCCACTCTCTGTATCTGTAAAATTTCCCTTCCTCCTCCTATTCTCCTTTTGACACTTTCCTCGTACTGATTTTGTTTCACATCTGACCATTTCCTCTCTTCCTCTCCCCTCTCCAAAGACACGAAATTACAGCTGCAGCCTTTACACAGGCTGCTAACCCCCGGTGCACTCTTGTGCTTGTTCTCGGCTGCTTCTTCCCTCTCTTGAGAAGGGGCGATTACTCCTTTGTCTGCACACTGATAACACAACAGGCTCTCAGCAGATGGCTCAGCAACTGCTTCAGTTCAGGTAACAAACCTCAATTTGGATTTGGAACTGCTGCCCTCTTTAAAGGCAGAGACAAAAGAATAAGCTGAGAATATAATTCTCAGCTTTCCAAATACAGAACCTTCATTACATACTTTAGCCTCACGCTATTTTTTTTTTTTATCAAAGTATGCAATACAGAAGACTTAATAAGGTTACAAAATGTTTGCACGAAATACCAATCTGCTTCAATTTATTATTTTTCTAACTTTCTATAAACTACAGCATTGACAAAAGCAAGCTCGCATCTTCAAAATCTGCCTACATTTCCAGCTGTCAAAGGGTGAATCCCCTTCACAGCAGTTTAAAATAAAGATGCTACTATTACTAGAATTTTATTTAAACTGTTTTAACAAAATATGGCAGGAAACAGGGCCATATATTTGCTCACGATGGATTCTTCAAATGGAAAAAAAAAAAAAAAGAAAAAAAACCCCCCAGA